>JAIPRK010000497.1:7841-188586 GCA_025469195.1 Chaitophorus viminalis
TTAGTACATTGAGTATTACTACCCCCCTGGTTAGTAAATTACTGAGTTAATAACAACGTTGTTACGATCGTCGTGGCCATCGATGCTACGACGACACGTCCGTTCCGCTACCGAGTCCTTTCCCAACGAATTTTTGACCCTACACCACCTGTGCGCTGCTCGTCGTCACCGAGGCCTTTCGACAAGATGAGATAATTTTGTTAGCTCGATAATAACGATTCATTTTCGAAATACACCATAGTAAGTATGTGACATTCATGAATTCCGAAATAAATATTCCCAGTATGCTAATTGCTTGTTTGTATAAACACACATACTGCTCACACCATCTCTGCCCGCGGGTGCAGCGTTGATGCGTTTTCGATTACCGTTTAATGCGGTGTTTTGCTTTTGGGATCACCGCGTTTACCTCCCGTTCCGTCGCCGAAGCTTCGCCCAGTGCGGTTGCGTCGGTGGAAGAGAAAGTACTCATCTCAACATTTTCAAAATTTACCCCCTAGACGTGCACTTAATGATGTGTCTACTGCTCGCCAGGTTCTACCCTCAATGGGTCTTAAAACTCTGGTGTAGACGATTTTTTTTTTTTTATCTGCCCTCCGAGTAGGTACCGACGAGACAACCTCGTCATTAATAAAATAAAAACCTCATATAGCTATATTATTTGAGCTATGTGTAATGTGTATTGTATATATATATATTATATTTTATAATATATGATATGTATTCGTTACGCTGTATGTGTGTGTGGTATTTTTGCGTGTAATGAAATTCAATTTTTTCAAACGGTAACTCTGGTTGAATAGAAACTTAATTGTACACAGACGATACATGAAAAACTAAAAAAATATTGGATACTTACTCTCCGAGATTTTTTTTTAATAAAAGATTCCATTTTTGTAGAATCCGACTGATAAATGCTTTTTTTTTTTTGATTTCCTTTTTCCCAGCATATCTCATGCATTCGCGTACTTTACGGAGAACTTTTTACTTTTGTTTCTTTTCCAGTTTTCAGTATAGATCACCAGTACAGTGTTGATAACTAGTTTTATAAGTTGACACCTCGTTCATGTAATTACTAATTATGTACTTATGTACAATATATTCACTTAGGTATGTATAGTGTATACAGTACTCACTGTCAATGTGTACGAACTTTTATTTTGTTTTCGAATCTCCCTATACAGTTGTAGATTGTTTGGACGTAGGGGATATTACGATTCTTGTAATGATAAAGAAACACCATATGTTTATTGCATGTATTTTTTTCCTACATCTATACACATTGGTAATTATATTTCAAACAGGTGAATAAGTTTATTGGTGTTTTTAGACAGGTGTCGATTTTATGTTGATGTAATAATTATACGAGCTAATAATTGAAAAAAAATGTAAATTTCATTAGGTTAAGAAATTCTTATATTTAATAGATACAAATCGTTCAAATTAGATTGCGTAAAATATTTTATTATAATAGGTTTAATAAAAAATAATTTTTATTACTCTTCAAAAATTATGAACTAGTAATCTGACCTATGATCTTCATGTTATAAATATTTTCAATTTTTATTGAAAGTAGAGAAATATATATTTATCAGATCAAATAACTTTTAATTATATATATTATAATAATAATTATTTTATTATTTATTGTAGTATTCTCTAGTTATCGATAACATGAACAACAAAAATATTTGATAACTACGAATTTTAGTATTATTGTATTAAGTTATAATACTGATTCAAATAACACTTAATGAATTTTCGATAGTTTCGTTTGCAGATGTATTAATGTACTATTTTATGGAATCATCCTTAATTTTTTATGATATAATGCCTAAGTCGCCTTGAGCTTAATGTAAAATTTGCACCGGGAAAAATATTTTGAGTAGGTTTATTGGACACCAACTGATCTCAGTAACTTTGATATATAATCTTTTAAAAGTCATCGTCGATACCCATATTGCTGCTGATAAAAATTCCAGAGAGAATTAATTACTATGAGATACCTAATATAGTATAGAACTAGAAACGTATCTCGTATAATAATTGTAATTTCATACGAATCTCTAGAGGCAAGTTCATATGAATATAATAAATGGATACGTGTATAATAAAAGGATAGAAAAAAATATTGAGAAAATTAAAGATAAAAATGGTTTGTGCACGACAAAATTATACGGTGTGCTTCAGACATAAAACATTATGGCTACGAATAGAAACAAACGGACTTAACACAATGCCGCCATACATTTTATCCATGATTATTAATACATATAAATATATATATTTATATTCTTTGATAGCCGGTAAACCATCCATTATACAAATAGGTGTTTATTCTTCTGTTTATAATTATATTTCTTGTTGGTGTGTACCATAGTATCTATACGTACAGACATAGGTATAGATACGCGAAGATTAGTTGGTCGCCGCGGGCTCGGGTCGATCGGTCGTCGCTGCCGCCGTGGAATGCAATAAACAGCACCCTTGTAAGTTTGTTTCATGAAATAATGCATAGAAGCAAATGAAAGTCATTCGTGTAGCGCGGAATCCGCATATTTTCATGTATCGAATATCACTTCCCATATAATTCTGTTACCTTTTCCGCCTCGCCCCTGAAGCAGAGAAAAATAATAATATTCTAACGCCCTTCGCTGTAAAAATCAATGACCTAATCATTATTATTGAAAAGTATTATTTTTATATTTAAAAAACGTGAAGTTAAATATTTGATGTTTCGTATCGTCCATTGTGCTTGCTATTGATGAATCATTTCGATTTATTTGTGTCGACATTTTTCGTTTGAAGTCATGATAAAATCGTAGATGCACAGATCACAATAATATAAGTTGAATAACTTATATTATTCTAAAATACCATATTATACTACTCCGTTCGAATGACAGCCATTTAAATATAGGTTGGATTAACGGTATTAATTTGAAGTTATAAGTAATTAAAACCTACATTCTTTGTTGGTAGGACAGCTAAGAGGGTAGTTATTATGCAATATACGATGATTTTATATTAAAAATAAAATATAAATTAAATATTACATTTAAATTGATTATTAAGGTTTTATTCAAATCCATTAGTTATTATTTTATTAGTATTACTTGTAATATATATTTGTTTTAAGACATAATATTTGAAGTCGTAAATCATATTTTGGAAGTGATTACACTACCTATTGTTAAAGTATTAAACACGGTTTTTGTATAGTAAAAAAACAAATTTAACTCCCAGCTGAAATTTCTACGGAGTAAAATAGATAATAAATAAAAGAAAAATCTTATTTATATCTATTTTACTCCGTAGAGATTTGCTTTTACCAATAGTTATTTAAATTAAAAATCATTTTAATATACATTTTTAGCAATTTGTGATGGAGTTATATTCCCTTAGTTTTAATACTTTAGATGACTGTAATTTAGATTATTTTATGACGTTTAAAGAATATCACATTTAATAAATATTAGTTAAACTTTGGAACTCAATATTGCAAGAATATGAAAAGTGACGTACCTATCATTTATAAGATCTAATAAAATTATATTCCTCAATTTCCTCAATCAAATGTACTTTTATATATTTATATACAAAATTGTTTTTTTTTTTTGAAATAGTCTTATATCTTTTTCTAGACATACCTACATAACTTGTTTAAAAAATATATAGTATAACAACGGACGGCTTATGAACGATTTATGATTATAAGTCTTGTAGAAAAGAAATCGTGTATGAGTAAAATAAGAATAAAACGGCCCCAAGTGTTTGTTATGAAAAAACAACTACAAAATAAACACATATTTTTCCCTTCTTGAGATCACCGTTATAGCGAAGTGCGTCAAATATCGAATGGATTGTAGGTACGATTGTATTGTCGTTCGTCTTCATTGATCACAGACGTACATATCCGCTGTCAAGGAATGCAGAAAAAATAAAGGGTTAGGGGTAAAGCCTCTTCTCAAAAAGATGATCATGACACGCATGGGCGTATATTGAATGTCGTCGGCTGTTTGTGAGAGAATTTTAGTAAGTAAAAAAAAACTTCGTCATCATCATTCGACGTGGATAACAATGGTGAACAAATTACGAGTTTTCGGTCACAAAAATATGTTAGTCGCCGACGCATTGTTCTATCACTGCCGCTCATTGCGTGTATAAGGATCTGTCACATGCACGGTCGTGGTTCATCAGGCCTATAGGCCAAGCACCTGCACCCCGGGTGTATATCCTGTGCGTAATTATTTCATTTTTCCGATTTTTCTCGGGGTTAACTATACCATGTAGACGGTCCACTGGACACGAATAATGTGGGACAGATGTATCGTCGACATTTCGTTTTTTAGTATTTCTCCTAATCTCTAATATTATTCTTAATTCGATTTCAATGTTATGCCGTGAAGTAAAAATAATATGAATTAACTGGTTTAATGATCAACGTTTCAAACAACACGTTAAAACAATCATTTTTCCAGTTTCCTCGCGAGTTTCGATGGATTATTGGTAGCTAATTTCAGTACAAAACCTGATATAAAAATATGTGTGTAATACATTTGATTAAATACATTTCGTTAAAATTTAACACTATAGGTTTGCCTGTTTCTAATTCTGAAAAGAGCTGCGAGATTAATAGCGTCTTACGAATGCACAATTGATATTTTCATAAGATCTTATTCGCGCTCATACATAACAAATTATATTTGTACATGGGATGTTTAATATTATACTAAGTATTAAATTGTCTTGCATACACCGTATGGTGTGATTTATTTGGGAACTGTTGCTCTAAGATCGATAGGGGATTAAAAATGTCATACAAATATTCTGTAAGCCATCACCATCCGTCCCATAGGGCTTGTGTGCAATTCTATTGAATTGGATAAAGTAAGGATATATATTATAGGTTTCAATGACAACTTGAAGGCGGTGTGAGAAAGGCAAACTCCCTTTAACAATACTTTTTCGTTTTGTCATAAAATTTATGAACGTATTATTATTGTATTTTAATGAATGACGGAAGTCGATCGATATTGCATTTAACACGTACCAACAGGATAACATATAGGTAACAAATGAAGCGGATTTTTTCCTGGACTGAATATCATCTGCCAGTTTTCGATTGTCAAAACCAACGGTGACGTTAGATCATTAATAAATAATTATTGCTGAGGTCGTACAATTGATGTGTGGTGTAGAAATATAAAACACATTTTATTATTATTATTTTTTTTACACACTATATAGCAAATATCAAATGTGGTGGGAGGATGGTTTCTGTGCGACTTTACACGTACACAAACATATCGCTCGTTTAAAGATTAATGGTTGTCTGTGTGTATTTTTTCCATTTATTAATGGTCCGAGGATGATCTGGTGAAAAGACGGAAATACAAGCCACCAATATCATGCTGGGGGTTATCAGTTAGTTGAATTTAAACATTTTGAACTATTTTTCTCGTTTTTTTTTTCTTCATTATTATTATTATTATTATTATTTTTGGATTAAAAATTAATATAGATGTATAAGTTGAGCTTGCGTACTACTGCGTTTATATATGGTGGGTGCGTCATTGCCCATGTATATAATTTTGCTGTGTAAATACTAAGGCTGTGTAAGTACAGTTAGGAATTTTGGTTTACGCGCTTAGTAATTATGGGCGGTAAGTAGGACGCGGGTGGGAATTAACACTACTGTTAGTGGGGGTTTTTCTTAATAAATTATACTGTTGATAACAGCTGTAGGCTCCTTTTATATATTTATTGCTGAATTAAAGGAAAAAAAAATATTTTTTGTTTGTGTAGGTATGTTAATGGTGGACAGAATTCCTTGAAGTTGAACATATAATACTTTTTAACTTCTTTCAGTTTCCTAATCATTTTTATTCACCAATGTTGAACAAAAATTAATAGATTTCATTAATTTTTACTTAATAACTTTTCCGTTCAATTAGTAAAAAAGATGACTTAATTTTTTTCGTACGTTTTAAAAACCACAATAATATGTTCATTACCCTCTTAATATAATCATAAGTACTTACATCAAAATTTAAAATATTTATCTCTTATACGTAAATGTTGATGATATTTTCTTTTATATCTGTTGATATACACATATGTAAGTATATATAGGTACTTATATTACAATATAAAGTAAAATCAGGGGTAAAATCATTTGTGAATAATTTAATTTATAATAAGTCTTGTCGATATTGTCAACACAAACTGGTTTATCAACTATATACTCCTTAATCCCATTTTAAAAGCAATTGTCGGATTGAAAAGAAATTTAATGAACGTATTAAAAGTATTGAGCTTAATCGAACATCAGTTAAGATTACCGTTTTTCCAAATATTTATAAATTGTTTAGAGTGGTCTTATACTAATTACTAATTGAATATATTGTTATCGTAGGAAAACACTTTTATTTAATTTTGAGTTATAACTATGTTTTTTAATTGTCGTTAATAAATAGCTCGTAAATAACTAGCATTGTCTAAAGGGTAATGCTGTTGAATGCCGACAAAGTACATATTTTCTACAGTCAAATTATACCTATATAGTAGTCGAAAGAAGTGAAGGCATCTGATTTTGAGGAGCGATGTAAAAAATATGTGCCCAGAAATTTCCAGCAATTATTTCAAATAGCATATTTTTATATGTATGTGTGTGTGTGAATTATTAACGAAAAAAAATATTTCGCTAATGTCACGACTGGTCCGTAAATTAAGTAGCGGGGCCTCCGTTTGATTTATTCACACGACTGTCACGAATGTTTTTACCTGTTTCGTTTATTTCGAGTATCTCACAGTTTTCTCAGGCACAAGTGTAAGATACCAAAAATAAAAATAAAAATAAACGAATTTGTAAAAAAATAATGGTCTGTTATGAATTGACGGGTTTGTTGTATCCCGCCCCGGCTTTTATATATCATTATAAATTATAATGTGTAAAAAGTAGGTACGGGGATGAGACACCCTGGAGGGGTTGAAATATTTTATCTTTATATGTAGACGCTGTATATAATAGTATACAACGAAAATAAAAATATTTAAGAAACCAGCCACAATAATTCATAGAATAATTGGCCGAACATCACAGACTAATTGCTATTACGGCATATATCGATGAATACGGCTCGCACGCACGACCCACGTTATAACCGACTATCGATTTGATATACACCGATGTTATTATATGATTATGTATTTACAGTATAAATATACTTTATAGGTATAAGCAGTATACCTCCCAACAGGTGGGTCATCTATTAATCATAATATCGGGGATTTGAGAATACTCCCGGTTATACCGAACATTTTATAATATTACAAACGTCTGTACGTATATAATATTATATACATACATACTTTTATAAATAATATATTCTTTCCATCTTCTTGTCTCTGGTTCTATAAGTGTAGTGAAATATGTGGACAGTACATATGTATATATTTTATAAAACTGAATCCCTCATATTGAGTGGTAAATTAGACCCTGTATAGTCTATATTATTTTCTCCCTCTAATTATACAATAGAAAGCGTCTGGTGGTAAATCATCGACTTCGTTGGGGAAGCTGCTGCCTACCCCTACCGTGGCATGACATAATATAATTGGCAGGCAATTCGCCGTCGGCCATGTTCCCAGTACGCGTTTTATTTTTCGTTGTCAACCCGCTTAAAAACAATGGCGTACTCCGGGTATAAGTGTGCGTGTGTATGTTTTGTGAAAAAAGGCTAGACGTGCACGTATCGCATAATAAGCAATGTGGGAAACCTGATATGACGGGTTCTTCAAGATATTCTATTACCGTGCAATGGAAAATAATAATACGTAAATAAATGATATTATAATAAAAAAATTGTCTATAGTAGAAAAATAAATTAAATGCATTTGTGCCAGACTAGTTATTGTGCCAACTACAATCTGTGCAGTCGCGTCCTTCCGCCCCCGTGTTAAGCGAACCGCGAAACGGACAATTGGTTACTTTACCAAAAATATTTTGGGGGTCGCTGAAATTGCTTGAGGGTGTAAATCGGGGGTCGGGTGTTGAGTACACGCGTTGTCATTGTGTCCGAAAATTAAATTTTCGACCCGCACAATCGCATGAGCAAATTTTATACGACCCTAATACAAAATAATATTGTGCGCTAAATCAATGAGCTATATATACATCCAGATATCTAAGAGATAAAAAATGCAAAACTACCATTTTTCGATTGGTATTATTATATTTTTACTTATATTTAGTATATTTACTACTATTAATCATTAGATTTTTACCATGCAAACTAATGTATATGATAATAATGTAATATAAATTATACAAAATTATAAATTATATATAGAAAAAAATATATAAATAAATAAACAAATGAATATATAAGTACTTAGGTACATAATACCAACAGTTAAACCGAATTTCTAATTTTTTTTCCAAAACATTTTAATTTTAATTTAATTTTTGATAATAATTACCTGCAAGATGATACTATACGTTTTTAATGAAACGATTTAACTGCATGAGTGCAGCATGCAGCATGTTTCATTGAAGACATAATATACTACAGTAACTGTTCTTACTTTTTCGATTAAGTACATTTTTAAAATAAACGTACGATTTGGGCCAAAAGTGTAGGTATCTCCGACCTAAACACACGTGAAAAAAACTTATTGCGTGACATAAATAAAGTGACGGAATGGCTCTAGTTTATACTAAACAATGTTTGCAGAAATACGTTTTCTATGACTCCTGACATAATATAAGTATTTAGTAAGAACTAGTAGTAGTTTAATTGATTAAATGAATTATTTAATTTTAATTACCCATTTATTATAATTTTTAATTCTCAACGTATCTCATACATTGATGCATTAATATATAATATAGGTATTTACCATTGATAAAAAATTCGTTTCTGTGATAACTTATTAATTTTATCAATGTAAAGTATTAAATAGTTAGTATAGATATGTAGGTACCTACTAGGTATCTAGTACATTTAATTAATTATAATAGTGTTATCTCGAATTTAAATGTATACTATTTAAAAAAAATTAGTTTTTGATATGGAGAAAATAATTGTATTTATGAGAGGAATCTGTAAGATTTTTATTTATTTTAATATTTCAAAACAATTATAATATTATACCATTGGTATTCTTATTGCGTACACTTTTTTAGCGATTGTTACTTACTAACTATATAACTATATAATATTTATAACTGTATAATGTATATATATTTCTATGTACTTTATGTTCTTTTAAGTAAATTTTTTACTTAAAATTCGTTAATTATTTGACAATGTTGTCCACATTTATTTTTGTAATGCAAAATAAATAAGTAATAATTATATAATCATATACTTTATTAGGTTTTATGATACACTTATTAATTATTACTTACTATCTACGCAGCTATAATATGTTGTTTTATTATACATTTAAATTTTCAATAGTATTTATGCTAGGTGATTTACGATCTCGTAATATGTTTAGAAGTCAGATAATTGATAATATAGTATATGTATGATAGTATAGTAAGGCGTAGGCAATAAAACGATGATAAAGCATTTCGAAAGAATCAACTTTACATTTCAATCTATAGTGACTAGTGAGAGACTTCTATGTGAATGATAATGAGAAGAAAGTTAAAAAGATATTCTGTTCATAAAGCCTAGTAATAATAATAGTTGCGGTTGCACAATAAACCTCAGTCACGATCTCTTGTAATATAAACTATGACGGCAATAGCTGTAGCAGCCTCAGTACAATTTCTTAATACAGTGTTTTCGTATGAATATAACGTTTAATTCTGTCATGCTAAATATATTTGTACAGACGAAGTACAATTTAAAAAAATATGAGACGAATAGGAGTACGAAATTAAATTGGCCTTTAATTCAAGTTTAACTGAAAGTGAACCTATCCAGAAGCTTGATATTAAAAAAAAGGAACGTTTGTTAAGGAATATATTTTTCCCTCCTTTTTTCTCTTTTCCACCGCACATACACACACACACACACACACACACACACACACACACACACACACACACACACACACACACACACACACACACACACACACACACACACACACAAACACAAACACAAATAGATTCTCTATTTCTTTTGCGTTATCTTGTGTATAGGTTGAGAGCTAGGGGAAATCGGCTTTTGCGTATCCTGGATTATCCCCCTTCCTGCGTTTACCCGTAGCCATAAAAATCCTAAGATGGTATAATATACAGTGTACGCAAAAACAGGGTAAAGGTCCACTGTAGCGAGTTAACAGCGTTATAAATCGCATCTCTATCCGCTACTCCCGTACCGCCCTTCCAGTTCAATATCGTTTCCCCTATGAATATAACACTGTATGGTAGAAGGTAAAAATGCGAGAACAAAATGAAGGAGAGAGTAAGGGATCTCAGTCATTAATTATCCTTATTCATTCGACCGACGAATTTTCGGTGCTTAATATAGAGAGCGTTTACTGCTTAGGGACTGGATGATGGTAATAATAATAAAAATTAGAAGAGACTCGTACGAATAGGAAAGAGGAAAATGACCGATGGGATACGTAATTGGGTTTCTGGTATTTTTTTAATATTTTTTATGAGAATTTAGGGGATCTGCAAAATGTCACGGTTTGTGCCGGTTATGGGATGGTGTCTGGGTGAACACTTGGACTTGTTTGTGCAGACTAATCGATGTTGTTTTTTCATACACGCGTGTTTCTCTCCTTTTACCTATCATTTTTTGTAATATAATATAAGTACAAACAATTATTTTCTAAGATAAATTTGATTATTAACAAATAGACTTTATGTGTTATAAATAAAATAAACGACAGAGAAACTACCTATTCTAAGCAATTAAATGCCTTTTTTGTCTTATATTATTTTATATTTATATCTAACACACATAATTTTAAAAATTATATTTCTATAATAATAATTCTCTTGTTAAAACAAAAATACAATATCCAATAATGTATATTGTATTATAAAAAAAAACATGCTTCTGTCTACACGATTATATTATTTTTTGATGTACAATATGTTGGCACATAAATGTGTGCGTGTTATTTCCATGTATACGACTTTTTACTAGACAAAAAATAATAACCAATCTTACATTATTTATAGTGTTTACTTGGTGTAGTTGTTATACCTACTTATAGACTATGGTGATCATGTAATAGTTCTTATAATAGCTTTTATCTAATATACTTCGTAATAATTAATTAAAGTATTAATAATCTTTAGGTATTTAATAAAACAATGAAGAGTTGACAAAATAATATTGTAAATTGAGTGGAAAAAGTGTGTAGAAATAACCGATTGATATCGAGCCGGAAGTTTGAAAATGATTTTTCTTATATATTCGTATATTATAACTGCTGATAAGTAGTAAGTTCCATTTCCAGTGTCAATGTGTAAAACGAAAATATGTTTAATACCTACACTTTAAAGACCGGTTGGACACTAAACTTTTTTTCTGAGTACCTACGTACTGACATACACAATAATGTAATGGTCGGTGTTTTCTTTATCTCGTCCACGTATATCGATGTAACATGGCTGCAGAGAATATCATTACCGCCGCTGACTTTGACAAATTACAATAAGAGATGAAAAAAAAAAAAATCGCTTCCTACGCCAGATTAACTCTTTTAGGTACTTAAAATTATGTACAACCTGGTCAGTTTCGAAGCACAGCAGAGCAAACAAAAATAAACGTTCACGTGCTTGCGTTTTCTTTTTTCTTATAATCTGCTTCAACATTATTCGCCCACCTGATGATTTCATATATTTTTATTCCTATTTTATAATTATTATAAAACTCATAATTGACATAGATTAGTTTTCGATTTTGTTGTGTTGTATTTTATTAATACAAACTTTCCTCAAAGCAATTATCCCTTTTTCGTGTATGTATTTTCGTGGCACTTTTTCTACAATCGTCAAAAAATATAAAAAAATACTTTTGAAGTTTATTTTTGCCCGAAAAGAAGATCTTTTTTGAACATGAAAAACTAATCAATTTCGGTAGTCTCGGTAAAAGTGCCCTCCTCTCCTTTAAAGTGGTAGTAGCAAAACATAAAAAATAAAAAATCCATGTTTTTTACTTCACGTAGTCGTATACATTTCAATATAAATATAAACGTCTGTATAAACGCGTGTGTATTACTTCCGAACTACATAAGCATTTAATATTTGTAATAATTGAGTTGGAAAAAAAACTAATTCATCCTCAAAGAGTGTTTAGTTGAATGAAAAAGATTACGGGTATACTTATTGTCTGCAAGAATAAATTACTAATTATTTTTTTTCTGAGTTTTGTACCTAGTCAAGTTCGTTTTTAAATGTTTAAAGCTAAGCAATTAAATTGGTAATTGTAAAATATGATTACAATTATAGTTTTTGTCTTTATACATTTTATAGTAGAATATTAATATGAAAATTGTAGTTAAACAATTTTATTAAGTCTAATATTAGTCTTTAATCTTTAGGCATATCGCATATAGCTAATTTCCATTACGTTCTTGATGAAATAAAATGAAAATGAGGTTAAAGCATTATTTCCCATAGTTTTTGGACTTGGATGAATCTTAAAATGGTTATATTGTTTATACAGGCAATAAACACAAATACATTTAATAAAATATTTAAATTATGTGTTGAACATATATTTTAATCTCATGCAAAACGAAACGTGCATATGTGTACAGTGTATACTGTGTTTTATTACTTATATGACTTATGAGTAAATGATTTGTATATATATATTTATAAAGTGTACATTCATTCAATACTATATTAATATTAATCTTAGCTACAATGATATCTTGATTAACGCCTAACGGTACACATGATACATGGGAATCAAAAGATGAACGATCCATCATAATTTATAATTGCCAACAGTTTAGATTGCATTTATTATCTTTCAAAAGTTCAATGACTCTAATTTGTACTAGTATATAATATGAATTTTGTTTATATTATAGAATAATTGTTAATATTATTCGTTCTGATTTTTTAATGCTTTATGAACAACATTTTATACTTCCATGAAAAAAATCTATACAATATAGAAAAATATTGTAATAACCCAATTGTACAAGTATGAATTTAATATCATAATGCAAAATATTTAATTTTAGTGATAACAAAACTTCATTGTTTTTATAAATGATACATAATATAGATATATTTATGAAATACCTATTAAAATATTACATTTATTTATAACTGTACTATATACATCATATTCTTTATCGTATAATTAATCATAATGTAATCATTGTTTAATGCAGGTTGGTTACCGTTTGTTTATCTGGACCAAAGGTCATTTTATAAGCCCGTATGGTAATATTAGCAGTAAATCAAAACTAATAGGTTCGAACACAGTAGTGATTGATTGTTATATAAACAAAATGTGTTGATACCCTTATAGTTTTTAGTTCTGGCATTGAGGTGGCTATTGGTTATACAACGATTGTTATTTGGATAGTATATCATTCGTGGTTAGGTTAGTCCAGGAGCTTGTCGGAGATCAAAGAACTCTCGTAAACACAATTTCTGCATCTAAAATTAGAAAATATTCAGGGATTATATTTTACAAGTAAGAAACTTGTGATAAAAAAATTAAGAAGAAATATAAACGAGGCGTACCAGTTTTAAACAAAATGTAGAATATTTTTTAGGTGAAAAAACGAATAAAACGTCAACTATATAGTATGTAGCAGTAAGTCTTATATATATACATATTTTTATACACTAACATGTGGATTGTGGTCCGGACCATTTATAGGAATCGATCCATTAATTTATCACGGCAGACGGCTGGGTTCTTAATTCGACCCGGTTTCAGATTTTCTGACGACGTCATGATTTTTTCTGAATTAGTCCTATACCACTCAATACAATACTCATACCCCGCTAGACCCCACATACGTGTATACTTACATAATGTGTATAATGTGCATGTATATATTATATATCGACCATTTCAAATGATTCAATTGTCAGCCACTGTGTGCGTTCTCCATGGTCTGCTATAGCTATTTTATTGTATCCTCTAAACGTCTAAACGATATAAAACAATAATTAGGTATAAATCACATTATACATGCTTATAATATGTTATTGTTACTCAATAGATGCTAACCACACTGTTTATAATATATATATATATATATATTTTTATATTTACTCGAGACTGACTTATAGAACGAATGCGAACCACCGGTGATGGCAACTGCGTATATATGCTTAACGCTAACATTTCCCTTCTGTAGTAATATATCGTATCATCTGAACGAACGTCTATCGTCGTGCAGTATATATATTAAATTTCTTTGTATACAAATATATGCGCATTATAAGCAATATTTCGAATTTCGATCGTGTTTTTACGATAAGAGGAGGTCATACAAAAACAAAACGTATCCGTCGTATTTTATTTTTTATGTACCACACGCGTGCGAGTGTGTACCCATAGATCCTAGACGCACTACGGGTTAGGGTCGACTTCTCCCCTTCGGTGTGGACAAAAAACTGTTACGTGTATCTGTAACGATTTTTTTTTATTATTATTTTTCTATGGCAGCAGCGCGATAACAGAGATAACAGCTGCTATCCGCATCTCTACCCTTGGGGGGGACATTATTTTAAGCGTTTTTTGACAACGTATGCCGGACGCACGTGCTTTTCTTGTTTTTTATACAACATATATTCTATAGATTAGAAGAATATATTTTTATAGGTTCTATCTCGGGTACTACCCTTTCGATACGATATGAATCGGCTAATGTTAGGAAACCAAATCATACTTTTCAATCATCGTTTCTTAATTTTATACCTACCTACCTAATTTATTTTACATTTTATCCTTAAAATTGAATTTTCGTGTAATATTTATATTTTATACCTTTGTGTACATACCTATTTACATACTGGCGCGGTGAGTGCTATTAATACCGTATTTTTTATTTATTAAATATTGTTTTACGTAAATTTTGATTTGTAATTAACGTTTTATAACTATCTTGTATTGTTTAACGCTAGAAAACTTTTCCTTGTTTGCCTTAAGATTAATTTTGAGTACATTTTAGTGTTAATGATATCCTGAAAGCGCGAAAACGAATTATGATAATAGATTTAATATCGTAATGATATACTCCCCGCAGAGAAAATATAGCAGTGGTATTATATTATATTATTTTTTAATAATTTTCGAATGCACCAATGTCAAGGTAAATTTAAATATAATATAATATTATAAAAGTGTAGTGAAAAAACATTTTAAATCTTGATAAAAGTAATGCAAGAACTACATCCATTAATTAAGTAATAATTATTTTAATCAAAAGTAATGGTATTTTTTGTTTTGGGGTCGTTAAAAGTGTAAAAGGACCTCTATGTCATTTTGATGGTACAACAAAGAAGCCCATAGGGTAATTTTCAAAAGCGACGTGCGTTGGTCTGAATTCCGTTTTTTTCCTCCTTTTATTTTTTGGTTAACAACAAATGCGCACACCTGTCCCTTGGCAGTAACAAATCTCGTGTGTATACAAATATCGCACACGGCAACTGTACCATAGGCATTAAGCAAGTATATATTATTATACATATATAAGTACGGTTGACGGGCATACAATTTTCACGAGTCCGGCAGCGATCGTCATTGCCCATTGTGTTCCCCCGTATACACGCGTAATAGAGGCTACCCGGTACCCAGTGACAAATTACGTAATTTGATGATTTGTGCATTTTAACCGTGTTGACATGCCCCTTTCCCCCTCAAGAGCAGAGAAATATTTAAAAAAAAAAATTAAAAAGTAAAAAAAAAAAAATGACCAGTTGCAATATGGTGTCAACGGACCCCGTTAACTCGGCAGGAACGAGTATAAATGTAGGTATTAAGGAAGATAAAAAAATTGCACACGATAGTACTTATAAGTATACGTTTTTTGTCCTTACTAGTGTGTGTGTACTATGTATAATATGTGTGCCTGTGTATATACGCCATGAGATTGTGATCGCTTTATCGGAGACCATTAATCGATTGGAGTATATAGGGACCTTTTACCGTCGTGGTGGGCTGTTGGGATCACGATCGATATATACGCGTATCACGAGAGCTCGACTACGTTGCTTATGGTGAGTGAGCGAGAAGGGCTGTACGGTATTTTGAGCGCGCTGTAAACAAAAACGCCCGCGATTCATATCTGGGTTTGTATTTTGACGCGCGACAGAACGCAATAATAATTACACGGTATCCGGTTACAGAGGTACTGATTGCAGATAACGAGTTGTTTTGTATTTTTTTTCCCATATAATATATTTTTGCAACTCGTCCAAACTTAGCATTCCAATAGCCCGAGGACTCCAATGTCATTTCTCCGGTTCTTCGGAAAGTCCGTAGCGAATCCGTTTGATCATATCCGTGTATATATCTCTATATACCCATACATATACTTGTATATGAAGGTTCGTTAAATGCACTATGTTTCTGAATATATGTGTAATAATATGCCGCGGTGCATTTATTATCATATTTTGTATTTTTAAACGACGTAAATATACGGTGACAGAAATAATTACCGCATGGCAAATTTCCAAGTTTAAAATGATTTCATTTAAAACGTAAACGAGTTTTTTCGTTGAAATTATATTACACTTAGTTAACAGTTATACAATTTATAACGGTTCGAATCGATGTCTGACAAAAATTCAATTACAAAAATTAAAACTTCCGTTGCTAACATGTTTACCTAGGATCATTGAAATAATTATAAATAAGCTGGGTGTTTACTTTTACGTATAATATTAACTATAAAAATATTATAGTATAAAAATACTAATAATAATACGTGCTTTAACCGATGAATTTGGTTTTACGACATTAAAGTTTAATTATATATATATTTGGCTTTATTTATTTGTAAATAATATTCAAAACGGTTGTAGTTAACTGCAAAAGATTATATTTTTAAATGTTTAAATTATTGTACGATTTTTTTTTTTTTTTTTAGCAATTTTCTTGGAGTTAACTATTATTGGATTGGTATTATTAACATAAATATGTGTCTTCAAGAAAAATACATTGAAAACATAACGATTTTAAGCGAAAAATTATTACATATTATGTTACACTACAGTGTACGATAAGTCATACAGAATTAAAAATATCGATTTCTATTGATATGATGTATAGGATGACGCCGAATGTAGGCTTTTTGGACGTTCCGAAGGTATTTATTTGTTATTGAACCCGCGTCGCTGAATAATTCAAAAGGAGGCCCGTGTGAACGGACAGGTGTGTACTTTTGTGACTGCCGACCGGACATTTGGCGGCGACACAAATCCGCGGCGAACTTCTATTGCTGTTGGTATATGTATGTATAATACAATATCGCGGATGTATAGAGGATATTGGTAGGGGACCAGATAATATAGGATTACTTTCCGTGAGCTGCAGGTTAGACGGTTGCGGCTGTGTGACGGCGGTCGGCGAACTCGTTTATATGCATAATATACATTATGTTACGTGCACTTATATCTAATACTTATATATAATAATAATAATAATACATAAATATAATATATCAATATATACATGCTTGTACCTACATGTGTGTGCGTGTGTTGCGAATATATGTACGGCCAACGTTGAAATGCGTTTGGAAGGCAAATATTGTGCTTTACGAATTGATGTCACCACGAAATCGATCTGAGGGGGTAAAAATTAAGATTTGATCTGCGGAATATTTATTTCTATAGAGAAATATGGAGACTTTTAAATAGGATATCATACATAATATTATGGGAATAATGACAATATGATATAATATGTGACATACATACAAATATGCTAGTATAATTCTATCTATAATAAATTTAATCTTAGTGGCTATGTGTGAAGTTTTAAGCGTTATACTATACTTATCATCTACAAGTACTTGCATTTAATAAATATTTTGGTTTATTCGTTTTTTTTTTTTTTGGTTTCATTATTATTCTTAATTTCTATAAGTGATTTTAAGTAATCAACTATGTACGCATATATTATCTACAGTCTACACAACGATGAATGTTTATATTTATTCTGTATAAATCATTATTGAATATTATAGACAATTATTATTTTAATAACTACTCGTGTATTTCTTGATATTGTTATTATATTATATGTGTGCGTTAGTTTTTCTCATATTTTGTGATAGCATACCATTAACATATGTTATATTTTCGAAATATTTATTGATTTTCTACCGCTAATACCTATACGATTTATACAGCATAAAAATATTAACTATGTTGGATGGTTATCATATATACGTATTTTTCTTGCTGAACAATATTTTTTAAGTTATTGGACGATTTAGGAATTTTTGTGAAGGTATCGTCGCGTCAAATAATAATAACATGTTTCACTCTGTATTTAGTGAAAAGAAATAATATGTGGCAGGGTAGTATTAATATGACATATATATTTCATTCATACACACGCGTATTATATACATTTTTATACCTACGTACATAAAGCATCGTACATTTGTGTGCGTGTATATATTATACACAACGTAAAAGTGTATACAAATTCTCGTGTCTGGGTGTGAAATGAATGAAAATTGTGTGCATTTGTTCGTGTATGCGTATATACATGTATATATTTTAAACGCGGCGACACTATGTGTTTCGAACTATGCCATACGAATGAATAGCGGTCGAATATGCGCTCCGCCGTCGCACAATAAATATATATTATACAGTCGCCCTAGACGTGTAATTTTCGGCAATTTGCTCCGCGGGTCCTTTGACGGCCATTGGCGCGCATACAAATCGAGTGCGTCTCAATGCACCAGGTTGGTGCCTTCGCACCGGATATTTGTGTGTAATTTTCCAGGTGTCCGGGTCGTAGCCACACCGCTGAGCTCCGTAATCCTCGTATTTGGATTCCGCGACCGTATTGCCGTGAAATTCGCGCCCCCCCCCCTGGCTATTATACTGTATGTTTTATATTATTATATACACGCGCGCGCGCATGCGACGTATGTATAATAAGTAATATAATATATACGTATACAAAAAGCATCACATTTGGTCTTTTGTACGCGTATTTATATTATAGGTACATATACATATATATTTGTATACACACGCACAGACGCCTCCGGGGTGGGATAATGACGGGTATTTAGGCCGTTCTTATTACCGGCGACACCTCTCGCCCGTTCCCGCTACCATTCCACTATATGTGGAATAAACAGCTGTGTCCTCTCGTCCCGTATAAATGTCCATTGTCGCCTTTTGTGCATATATATAGTGTGTGTGTGTGTGTGTGTGTGTGTGTGTGTGTGTGTGTGTGTGTGTTACGTGCGCGCCCCCGCGAACGAGAGCGACAGAAACGCGGCTTTACACAGGTCCGCATTCCACGCCGGTGGCGGAACCAGCCACAAGAGAAACGTCGCACGATAAATTATTGTGTAAACTCTTCTCTACCCCTGATAAGGAGCTTTTCGGATGTGATAAATTGCGGTTGGAAAACAGCACCAGTGCTAGGGGATTTTTTTCCAAAGAGTGAGATAAAAATATAGAGTATAAAAAAAAAATAAATAAATAAATAAAAAGTAAAATAAAATAGTAAGACAGAGAGAGTGAGAGAGAGAGAGAGAGAGAGTGAGAGAGAGATAATACGCACCCCCACCAACCCTACTTCGCGGTCACCCACCTCTGGCGGCGGCTGCATGTCATTTGAATAAAGAGCAATAAATTGACATCGCGTGTCCTGACTGTGCACAAGTCTTTGGGCCCAGCAATAAATCGTAAACCGTTCCGTACACTTCGAAAACATTGTGTATATGTGTGTGTGTATGTTTGTGTATATGTGCATGTGTGCATATGTGTACAACGATGACCTGGTCCTGTTCGGGCTGTAGCAGAAAAAAGGGAAGAGAATATGTGCTACTATGCGCAGGCTTACTGTATTTCGTCGTTTTACCCTCATCGCCTCTTCCCCATCTCTCCAAGCGTATCCAATTCTATCCCGTGTTACGGCTGACGAATTTTTCAAAAATTATCAAAGAAGGTTTTCCATTTGGGAAATTAAAAATACCTCATGAAATACGGTTTTTTTAGCCTTCGGTCTGTGTTGATCCGTGTATATTAAAAATAATAATAAAAGGTTTTTTATACATAAACATTGTCCATCAGATACGCATTTGGATACCTATTATTTTTTTTATTTTTTTCGTTCACTTTGTACATTTTTCGTCGTGTAGGAACAACTAAATGACCATTATTTCACGTAACGTATATAGTCAGAAAAACGGTGACATATTTCTTAAATTAAATTAACTATTTCAATAACTTGTGTAGTATATTATTATATTACGGTATTACGAGATACCGTGCATTACAATGACGATGCATTTCCATGCGCAAAAGATATCTGTTATCTATTGTTTTGGCCCAGCTCATCTAGATGAGTTTTGTGTGCATGACGTTTTGCGTTAGACACCCATAGTAATATTATTGGAAGACATCTGTTGTGTCAAGAGCCGTGTACAAAAGGCTCAGATTGTTTGAAATGTCTGCAGACATGATGGTATTAAACCAGGATAGCGTGCTCTACTTAATCTCATTATACGTACTTCGTATTATTATTTATTATTTTAAAAATATTATGAACATTTCACCGTTTCTGAGTAATTTATGAAATATATATTGGTGGAACTTCACGTAGGATAAAATGTGAGATCAAAATATTTAAATATTTTAGTTCATAATCGCTATACTTTAAAGTCTTCGTGGTGACTTATAAATAAAAATGCCGAGTAAGAAATAATCAGTAATAAGCTTCAACGTCCAGTGTATTCCCAAATATAAAATACCTCAACAAAAATGTATATTTAAATATAACAAATATAATATGTACCTATTTCAAAATTAATAAATATTTGAAGATTTTTTGATCTATGGTTTACCTTAATATATTTTTAGAAATCAATAATACCTTTTATTATAGATACCTATAGATATATTGTGCTGACAGGTCCTGAGGTACCTCATTGTTTTTCTGCTTCAATATAAGCTAATCTAGTATTATATGCTGTTATATTTTTCTCAAAATGTTATCCATAATTCATACTTAATTCTTGCGACATAATATTTTCTTGAAGTGGTGTACATAGTAATCATATTCTATTCTCTTCAAACCTCCATTCGCCGCATGTGTTCTTATATTATGTATACAGTAATAATAAGGCGTTTTGGTATGTTCGTCGTCACGTGATTTGGGATAAAATGAGAGAGCTGTCCGTCGAGAGCCTCTGCCGTCAGTGGGCCTGATGACAAAATAAAACGTTTTAGTCTGGAATTAAGAGAGATATAAACACGATTACAATAAAAAGATTATAGTTATAAATATGTCGCATTCCTTTTAGGTCTTAACGACTGTTTCACGATTACCATCATATATACATTTTTTACGTTTACATTTTATTTATTTAAGTATTGTTTTTGTTTTTCAGGTAAGTCTATTGTCACGAACATCTTAACGTTGCTGTACGAGTTAACCAGGTACATATTGTAGCTAGTGTAATGCAATAATGTTTATAACATATCTTATGTAATGAAAAAATGTATGTGTAGGCGCAGATATATAATTCGGGTTTAAGCGAGTATTTTTTTTTTTTATCTAAAACAATTGTCACTCTTGTGAAGTCGAAGTGTGTTGACTTATGTGTGACTTATAGATCAATATTTGTCCACTTGTTGTTCTTATATACATATTCTAAAATTACGAATGTAATAATATACATATTATAATAATTAATAATGTTACGTGTTACAAGCATTTAATTGCTTAATTACCGTACGTATACATGTATGCATCGTATATGTGTATTTGTGCAATGGTTTTCATCAGATCATGGCTGTACACGGTGTTTTTTCTCTGAAAACATTCCTCTGGTGCACTGCCGTGTAACGGCACACATAATTCCCTATGCGCACGTTTAAACATTTCCTAAACGTGTACCGCGCTCGACTTTTTATGCCATATTATACTATACAATATTATTATAATATTATATTGTATTTGATTTTAAAATAGAGTTGAATTTTTCGTTTTTCTAGAAAAAAATTAAATAGTAAAAACACTGCGCTATGTAGAGTAATTTTACCTAGCAGCTGCCTCCTATAATGCCCGTTGGCTATACCGAGAGGGTTATACCAGACCAGTCCCGTAGTTGTAGTATGCACATGATTTCCTGAGTAGGTATACCAATATTGGAAATATATATATACATATTTTGTATCATAATGTGCAACTTAATGGTTTGAATTGCTAAATAAAGAGTTTTGTTCACGTATTTACACTATCAATATTATTATAACGTATTTACGTTGAAAAAAAATATGCATGAGATTAATTTCGTCTATTAAGTTTTCATATGTCTTTTGTTAATTAATTTTTTTTCCTTATTACCCAAATATGAAAAAACGATACTGAATTCGATACTGCAGTACATTTTGATCAAATAAATAGGTATACGCCTGCTAATGTTTTCATAATATATGCATTACATTACCGATTATATTTTCTACCTATTATTATAGTTCGTATTATATTTTACTTATATAATATATTCATAAAATTTAAAATGATTGAATTTTATTTTAAAGCTTTTTTTTCTTCGATTTCTAAGTTATTTTTCTTTATTTTATATTATAAAATAATACACAACTTATAACAATTTTAGCAGTTCAACTAAAACAATTAAAATATTTAATTAGCGAATATTAACATTTTGTTAATTAGTTTTACAATCATAACGTTTATTAACTATTACTATTCGTTTGCTGGATATGTAAATAATATTGTTTGTTATTTTACTTTATCAGTTATAATAATTAAAGAAAAATAAAAGAATTACTTTAGGAGGAAAACCTTAAAATTAATTTTCCAAATGAGATTTACCAATAAAACGTATATTAAAAGCTCCTGCGTTCCGTTGACCACTATGTATAGGATTGAGACTAATGACCTGGGACTTCGTGATGTCGCTATTATTTTTACCTCTACATTTTGCCTCTTCCCATTCATATACTCCCAGAGGTGAAATATCGTTGGTAATGCGGTTCATTTGTATTCACGAGATAACTCTGGGGGACGATGATGAAAAAAAATAGGGTGGACAGGTGGCTAGAGATTGTGCTATGGTGGAAGAAAACGAGCCCAGTGAAAAATGAGGAAAACGAAATTGGCTGCACCTTTCTCAACCTCCGGTTTTCCCATCAAGAAGAGTGCCAAAAATTATTTAGAAAAATGAGTAAACGTTATGGCATTTTCTTCTCGTTTGACAATAAAAATAGGATAAAACTGATATAATATACTGTTGTCTTTTTTGTATACAGTGTGTTCCGAAAAACTTGGTGACCATAAAATAATGAAACTAGACGCATGAAATATTAAAATTGTTGTATCAAAAGAAAATGTTATTTGGTGTAGATTTATAGTAATATTTCTTATATTGTACAGCCATTATTCATATATATATATACATACTATAAAACTCAAGGCTTCTAAGAACACCCTATAAATTGTCTAAATTTCATTGGTTAAAAACAGTCCACTGTTTTGTTGATACCGGATACCACCTATCTTTATAATTTATGAAGATGTATAAAAGTGGTCAGTAGACATTTTGTTCTTTATTTTTTATAGTAGTTAGGATCTTATAATTTGCTGACTACTAAATATTCGGTGTTTCCATGTTATGATTATATTTTTTTAAGAAAATTACTACACTTATTTATTACTACAACACACTTATTATGCGATAAATATGTAGTAGATACTTCCAGAGCATAAGTACATAAACATAAACTTAAGCCATTTTGAAGAATTTCAAGAATTTTGAAAACTGATTTGAATTTGTCTTTAAGTCTACTTTAGATCGAATTTTACAATTTTTTTTAATATGTCCCCTAAAATTTCAAAACATCATAGGTATATTATTTTAGTTCTAATTACTTAATATTTCATGCATAATGTTCGTTTAAACTACATCATTTTCTATTCTTTGAATTGACCAATATTTTATTGTTTATCTGTTTTTATTCAAACAAGTTTTGCAACTAACTGTAGACTGGTTTTCTAAAATATTATACTAGAGATCGCATCTATAGATAATGATAGGCTTGCAATTATTATAATATATAACTAATTTTATCTTCCTGGTGAACTATCATATTTTGTAAAATATACAATGCTAATAAAAAAATTATACTTTTCACCGTGTAACTATTGCGTATATACAATATAATTATCTGGTACAAAAAATGATTGAATAATGTTTTTTTTTTTTCCATAAGCGAAGGATTTAATTTCCCATATGGTTCTACCTTTCACTCAGTACTTTTTTAGTAAAAACTTACAGATTTTTACTTTCAATTTATTTCACGAAAATACATTTCAGTCTATAAAAGCACTATAATTTACAACGTATTATATACCGAGAATTTGGTGTATAGATGTATTGTATGTATAATAATAGAGATAACAAATAATTTTTATTACATAATCCTTGTGACTTCAATTGACTAGGTTTTTTTTAGTAATATTTTTGAAACCAAATAGGATTTGACGGGCTTAAGCCGTCAACTTAATGCAGAGAGGGGTTCTATTTTTTGTGTGTGTTGGATTTTTATCCCCAAACACCTCTAACGCCATTCGTATAAACAAATTATTATCGAATTTCTTTAACCCATTGTGGCATATTTTCGACAGACCAATATATTTTCGGTAGACTAATATATTTTCTCTTTATGAAAGGAATTGTTATTTTTTTTTTTGTTGTGTGAACGAACCACATCATTAATCCGGAACTCTTATCCGCGGGCAACCGGTCTGTGCGCGCAAAATCTATTATGTATATAGGTATATAATTTTTTTTATATCATTGAATTCCTCTAAAGCACATTTATTCTAACGTCTGTATAATTTTTTTCTTCCCCCACTATTTATAAAAGAAAAATATATTGAAAAAAAAATAGTTTATATTTCGTATGAATATACTGTATATATAAATATATGATATAATATTAGTATGTACTATGTATACACGCATACAAACACACACACACACACACACACACACACACACACACCACACACACACACACACACACACACACACACACACACACACACACACACACACACACACACACACACACACACACACACTCGAATTCGTTTTTTTTCTTCCGGAGCTTGTCATAACCGGCTCACTGGTCATTATTCAGAAGACGGTGCTTGTATAAATCACAATACCGGCTCTCCAATGAAACTGGTTTCTCGCAGTTGATGGCGTGAACACGCGGCGATGGCAATGGCGACGGCGGCGGTTGCGCGCGCGCGCGATGACCAACGAATTTGATACCATCGTGGACACACGAAAAAACAAACACGTCCCAAAAAATATGGGAAAAAATAACAGACCAAGAATTAATAAATATAAGGCATCCAGCTGGGTGTGGGATTCGATATTTTATCGGTTTTTTTTTTTTTTTAGCGCTTTAAGAAAATTCGAGTAAATTGTACATACATAATATTAGGTAGGGCAGTATCTCACAATTATTTCTGAGCTGTATTTTTCTCTGATCGTGTGGGTATTCCAGCCGGGATACATTATACATATATACTTGAGTATACGTAAATCTGTTTTGATATATTTACAAAAATTTTGGAACAAAGAACATATTACTTATTTTGAATTATATACCCCGTATTCTAAACAATAAATTGATTCAACAATTGTCTAAAGTTACACCCATTGTTGCCTGCTCTGTAGAAAAGAGGAACTTGTACTGCAATAATCCAAAAAAAAAAAACCTACAGCAATAGGGCGGGTTTTAAACCCTAAGCCAATGGGCTGTTATTGTTGATTTTTTCACGTATAATATACGACGTAACTATCGCGTAGTATAAAACCAGTTGTTAAACGTTCTATACTGATATGTTTTATGGTGTTAACCCTTCTCTGCATATGCAAATTGTATTAAACGCATTTGTTGTGATTTGCATGTGTGAGCAGGGAAATCGATCTTTATTTACAATTAACGATATTTTGATATTTAGTACTTGTTTTTATTACTAAGTCACTTAGCTTTTTAACGCAAAAGCCTATAATATAGGTAGTTGATTGTAGTGATCCGCGTTTAAAAACGATATCATAAGTCAACCAAACTATACGTATTAGTGAAACACCAGCCATATGTAGATTTCATCGCAATATTGATATGAACATAATGCAAGTCTTGATTACAATAAGAGGAAACAACGCGAGTGACAACGTGTAGTGCGTATTTAATATTTTTACGCGATATTTTTGTTCAAACGTCATTTTGGACGAGTAATATTCTCGTGGTGCAATTAAATAATAGTTTTTATGAACTCACTATATTATGTAGCTATCACGCTTTGACAGAAACCCGGTTCAGTCATGTACGAGTTATGTATTTACGCGTTACAATAATGCATCCGATAATATTTCTCGTCTGCGTCTACGTCCTCCTGCAGTGTACAGCGAGCGCGTTATGTTGACTGTTGAGACAGTGAGACGCATTTTGCGTGATGGAAAGCTATGTTGGAAATCCATCAGTCCCACTGAGGATAAGATGGGGTGTTGCAAAAGGTCGCGTAGTTCAAGAACCCGCGGAAAAGAGCAGAAAAAGCAGCAGACGGTTGATAAAGGGATATATAATATATATATATATAGCGTATAAGTGTGCATGTGTGTGTATTATGTGTGCGTGTGTGTGTTTGTGTGCGTGCGTGCGTGCGTGTGTGTGTGTGTGTATGGCGAAAACGGACGATGCGACGGCGGCGCAACAGTGCGGCGGCGGTGGCGTCGCGTCGTCGTCAGTGGTCATCAATCAACCGCCGCCGGAGCACATGTTGCGCTTCGCGCGCGGCTAATATTCTTCGTCCGCTGCCGCCGAAGGGTTAATATCGCGCGCGCGGCATACTGCCACAGTGGCGATGGGGCCTTATTGCCGCGGAGCGCGCGCGAGAGACTTCATTATTCAAAATAACAATTTTGGCCCTCGCGCAGGCTAGACGCCCCCGAGGAATAGTCGTTGATTGATGACGCATTGACATTGCCCGCCGTCGTACACTCGCACGCGTAATATACGCACGTACCTGTGCTTTTACTGAAAGATACTGCTGTACTTGGCGAGTATATACGTTACGAGTACTTGGGATAGAGACTGAGAAAGAGATGAGCGGAGAGGAATACTATTGGGTCGACGCGCCGATAATCGATAAGACTTGGACGACGAGACCACCACCACGAAGACTATTCGGCGGGAAAACATTACCGAAAAAAAAAACCGATTATTATCCACTTTTTCAATTAGACATCACAACGCTTATTAACATATTTCGTGAACCATAAACTCACACAAATATACACGCACACACGCGTACCGGGTGTAACTTACGACCGTGAGCTCGCGCGTGTTTTTTGTATATATATATATTTCTTAGTGCGAGTGTGTTTGCTGCGTGCGCGCACGCGTGTATGCGAGTGTGTATATGACCTGACCGAGGAGTGTGTGTGTGGCACACACCGTGGAACGGCATTCCAAGCGGTCGCGCGCGCACGCAACTGTTTCTCCGGAGAAGAAGAAGTTGAAAAAAAAAAAAACTGTTTTAATTGTCCGTCGTTCTATTCTCGACGAGCACTAAATGTAGACGGAGGAAAAAAAACCACCTCGCCCGCATGTGCAGTATATCATAATACATAAATTTTATATTTTATAAACACGATTTACGCGCGAGCATGTTTTTCTCTATGTGTGTGTATGTGTGTGTGTGTGTGTGTGTGTGTGTGTGTGTATGTGTATGTTGGCATCCAACGACGACGGCCCTCTGATAGCGCCTCGTTTACGATTCAGATTTTTACGATCACCATACTCCGGATTTTTACCGGCCGGTATTTATGATTGTTGTCTGCCGATATTATTATAAGCGCCGCGCTTTAGTACACGATGCGCACGCCACCCGGAGAGCGTTGCGACGGAAAGCGCGCGCGCCCGCAGCGCTCCCAGTGCTTGCGCCCTTCCTCTCCGACCTTACATTATTACAACAATTGTGCGATGACTTCACGTTACATTATTAAATATTAATAATATATTATTTTTTTTTTCACTATCGCAGTTGGAAGTCCATATTAATTGACATGTTGTCGACTAGAAACCTTTTTTTTTCCATAATATAGTTTGTTCGGTGCATATACATATTATGATGACTATATCTGGTACACATACCGTAGAACTATAATTTTTTTTATACACACGGGTATACCAGCTAATGTTGTTTGCATGGTTAAGTCAATCTCGATGAACGCATTACTGCACACGTCTACCGCTAGTGTAATTAAACGGCAATTTTACGATGTCGAACGGTTTAATGAATATTCATATTATGTCGCATTTACTCTCCCGTCAGCTCCTCACTTCTAAGTAAATATTATAATTATTATAAATGTTATGATTTAAAATTTTTAAATCTACAGATAATGTTTTGTTTGCTGTAAACGAATTGATTTCCACAGATTCTTACCTCACACACTGTGAACACTGTGGCTTCCTTGCCAAAAAAGAAAAGAATCCACTTTTCCTACTAATTCATATGAAATTTCATACATACCATGCGCAACTGAGGCGGTGGCGGTGACGTATACTACCCATGTGCCATGTGCTATAGTTTCGAGCTGATATTATAACGTAGTAATACAGTTATTACAGTTTTTTTTTTTTTTTTTTTAACAACAACAAAAGTGGTACTTGTGTAGCGGCAGCGTGATACCTCCTGTACAGTCCTATACCTACCTAGTACCTAGTACTATACCTACCGACCGATTTTCGTGTTTTGAACAATAATAATTTTCACCCTCGTGCCACTATACGATTTCAACCGCCACCGCCGCCGTCAGTCCGATATCGATTCAGCCTTTTTTTTTTTTCGTGTATGATTGCGTACGGCGTTCCCCGCTACGGCACTATATTTGCTCACGATGTGTTCTGAATGCACGCGTTTCGGCGATATACGATTCGCGGCCGCAACCTGCCGGGCTCGGGACACAATTGCAGCAGCGGCAGAAAATAATAATACCCAATATAATATAATACGTATATATATATATATACGCACCTGTTTCGGACGAACGGACGGACGGAAGTGACATCGGGAACGTGCTAGTTTGATTTATGCGCGCGTCGCTCCGTTTCGTATATAATAATGCACGTGAGCAATAATGACAAGAGGGTGGGGGAGGGAGATATATTAAAACCTTTAAATCATTTGCATGTACTACAACGGCGTCCTCGCGGAAACAATTGGACGGTGGTTTGGGCGGCCGGGAACAAATACTAATTCGAGATCGTACATACACCTAACACCTATAAATAAAATTATGCTTCATCCCTTTTCAGTCCCCCACCCTTTTTTCCTGAAAAATATTTAGCGTGTTTTATGTTTAATATATTATTACAACACTGTATTGCATAATACGGCGTATTGTACAAATGTATTACAAATATAATGTAATTGGAAACGTGCGGTAGTTACAACTTGCAATTTGCAGTTGACGTCGTTGCTGTATAGTAGTAGTCGTGTAGGTGGTGAAGTGTGATTAGAATAGAACATTAAAGTGTGCTGTAATTCAAAAAAGTTTTACTTTTTTCATTTATATAGTTTCATATTTCTTTGTAGAGGTTTTTATTAAAAAGAACTATCATTTGTATGATGGCGTGTAATTGAATAATTCCTGTAAACATTTCTTGGATTCTGAGAATTTAAGCGTAAAACGTACTATTAACGATGTATTAATAATTGTACTTGTATAATTTAAACATATCAAGGATTTACTCTATTGTATTTTAGTTTTTATATTTTTTCATATTTCGTACAAATATAGTTACTCTGTGTACCATACTGTTTTATATAACTCATTTGAATAATCCGTAGCTATTTAAATAAAATTTAAATATAACAATACCATTTCCTGGAATTATTAAATCTAACGATATACTTGAAGTATATAATTATGAAATCGAATTACACAATTGAATGCTTTGAATACTTTTCGTGAGACAATAATTTTCATTACATACGTTTATTCATAAATAAATAATTATGTATACACTGGAATCAATGTTATTTATATAGTGGTTTACTGAATTCACTATTACGTAAAATAAGAGAAATTGCCAAATTGCAAATGTATTTATTTGGTGGTCTTCACTTATTTGTTTTGATTCTATATATTGATCGATGATCAATAGAATTAACCGAAATTTATTTTATTATATTGTATAATGGTTTAAATGGCAATTAACTCTGTTTTTCACAATTTGTTCAAAGATTTCTTCTTGTTATTATTATTATTTTTAAAGCTCGGGTATTTATCTGTACATTATGTATCATTATAGATAATTTCATAGTCTTATGTTTAAAACTCATTTTTAAAATACTCGTATAATTACCACTCCTGTAGCTGCACGCTTGTTCAAAGTAACTATCGACAAAATAACGCTTAAGAAATTATTGCTTTAGAACTATTACAACAAAACGTAAATATTGCGTGATTCATTTAATATAAAAGATAATATTTAAATAATTAATGTGTATAATTCGGTTATAAATTATTTAATGACATTGATTAATGACTATAAATTAATGATTATGATAATATCTTATAGTGCGACTTGGGGTACAACTTATAAACAAAACTAATTGATTAATAATTAACGTAAATATATATAATATGCCATTCCTTGAAAAGATAATGATCTCAAATTTCATAGTAATTATCATAACTAATATGATTTTAAATTAGTTGCTCAATTGACTACTTTCCTCTTTTTTTCTCTTTTTTTTGTGTAATTGGATAACCTACCTATAGGTGTTATTAACTAGATTTCAGTTAAATTTTGATGATACACAATTTGAAAAGATTTTGAAAAATATAAAGATATTTTTAATAATTTATTTATACCTACACAGGAAATTTAAATATTTAATGAAAACTGTGTATACTGCGCGAAATATTCTACAAGCGTGCATTCCATTTTTCGTCGTAAAAACAGTGAGTTTTCCCTGCGATCTATTTCGTTTTTAGCAGATTATACGTTTGCATAAGACATGCAATGTAATTGATAAGACTGTCTCCGAGCTTTTACACGAGAAACTCTACCCGAGGGTACCGGCACCGGTCGACTTAATTTTGCACCACTGACGTTATCGGCGCGGCGACCGTCTGAAATTGGTGCCCGTGGATTTTTAAGGGGCCGCATATAAATTATCGCCGCGCATCCGGTTTTTCCCAGGAGACCCGTCGGAGGGGACGTCCGGCTTTATCGGTAGCTTTATGCAAATCGCGAGACAAGCCGTCCCCGCGAGCGTCGTATACCACCACCGCAGCCGAAGCCGTTGCCGCTGATCCGCCACCACGCTACCCTTTGTGGCTTTCATACAATCAGTTTTCGTCACGGCTGTCGGGCGTCACGCCACCTCGACGAGCACGAACAATCCGCTTTCGTTCTATACATATTCTATAATATGAACTCTATAATATAAAGCTATATGACGTATATATTCGTATTGCACCGGCACTGCAGAGTGTATAGTATTGTATTATAATATTATAGAGCGATGAAACTCGCAGTAGGTACAGCAATATAGTTATTCGTCTAATGATTTCAATATACGTACATATACATTATAAATGGTTTATGCGTGTTGTACAATGAATTTGCGGACAATACCTAACTGGAATATTTCGAAATTAGTGTTTTATAAGCATCCGTTGACCGAAAATCGATAAAATTTGCAGACTGGCGTGGAATTGCTCAACGCTGCTAATACTATTATACATTACGGTGCGTACACGTAATGCAATAATAATACCTGTACAACATAATAGTATATCATCGACAAAAAGAACAAACGTGGTTTTGTATGGTTGCGTTTTAGAGTAGCGTACTGAGACGTAAGGTGACGCTCGCACAGAGGTTTTTAAATTTTCACCAGTTTTCGATCGAGTTTTATCTGTACTGTGATAGCAAAAATTTGGACGCGCGTTTATAAACGAAAATACGAACAAAACGGACAACTGTCGACAGTGGCTGTCGATGAGTTTCATAATAATCATTTCAGGACGGCCGGTGCGCGTGTATTATTTATTGTATATATATTATGTAGGCCGGTGCCGCCTGCCATCGTGAATCAATTTATCGGCGACTGACTGTCGACAAAAGCGGCCCCGAGGCCGTTTAGAAAGTATTTGCATATACGCGCGCACACACACAAACACACACATGAGCGCGGGGAAAAGACAATAATATACGACAGTCCGGCGCATTTATCACTACGAGCTGCTGCTGCTGCTGTTGGATGGGTTGATGGTCGGGGAGTAGAGGAGAGAAGGAATATATAGGAAGAATGGCCGGTGTGATGGTCGGATCCGTATAATCATTCGGAATGACACACGGGGACGTAGTAAGTGGCAGCAGCAGAAATGCAACCGGTGCGCTCACACACACACAAACACATATTGTCACATACATTCACAGGCACACGTATATATATATATATATATATATATTTATGTATGTGTGTACCGCGTGAGATTTATACCTTATAGTGTTTATGACGCGAGGGCTTTAATATATTAATTATTATTGTCGTCGTCGTTGTCTTCTGCGCTATGCATTACTACTATTACTACCACGTCTGCTACTCTATACTAATATCGTTCTCATACTACTACTACTGCTATACTATAATACGACTACGCCATTACCATTACCACTTTTGCTAAAACGACATGCGCACTTTAGATTAGAGTTGAAGTGCTTGTATATATCAATTATTTATTTTGGAATTTCTTCAGATGAAAAATATCACGTTTTTGTGTATAATGGACCAGTTGCTGCTGTCTTATCGTTCTCTATTTGATTATTATTATTATTATTATTCATAAGAGTTCTTCTCTGCCCAATTTCCAAAATAGTTTTTTTTTTGTGTGTGTGTGTGTGTTCATTTGAATTTCCAACGATATTTGGTTTATTTTTTTTTTCATTTTACACTATATTATTCTATAACTACTATATATTATAGTGGTGCAATGTAGATGATATAAAATATCACTATTACAAACGGGTTTTTAATTTTTATGACATCATAAGCGCGCATCTATACACCGCAGTATGATGATAGTAATTATATAAAACAAAAAAGCAAAAGCATATTATACATATTATAGACTATAAATATGGATAAGATTAGAGCATGGACGTTTATCCAACCCTTTTCAAACCTAAGTTTATAATTACTAACATAACAAATATATTGATGAAGTGTGTAAATGTTATTACCTACTTATTACAATTTGTTTCCGTCAATCGTTGAAAATTAAAAGTGATGAATGTCTGTCTATCACAGTGAAATAAATAATACCTGCGCAGTTATAAGTATAAATTTAAATTTTGTAATGCGTATATATGTAATTTAACCAAAGCTCAATTAACAATTTCGAATTTAGACCTTTATTATAAAATAAATCAAATTATTAGATAATATTTAATGATTTCACTTTTATTTATCGTCATAAAATATGGGTCTGAAATATCTTGCTTTTTTTTCAATTTTACATTTTAATTTTAAAAGTATTCAATGACCTTAATATTTTTGATAATTCGATTTCGTTGGCCTAATGGTAATAATTGAAGCTGTCTCTTTGATTAATATTTTTTATCATCCTTGTTCTTCCGACTGTTATTAATTTAATTACTTCTTATTTTATACCTATATACAGTATTGTTGCATGCGTACCTGTACATGTATATTTAATATATATATATATATATTTATGCGTATGTTCATTTTTTATACAAAAATAAAGTGGAGGAAAAACGTGTAGAAATATGACCATGGAGAGGTTAATGAGTGCAGGCGGGCATAAAACATTTAAACTGAACGAAGGCAAAATGGCGACTTTGGTTAGTGTATGTTTGGCTAACAAACCGGAAATAACGATACGACAGCCGTGTGACCATTGGCATTAAAATGACAACGTAATCGCCGTGTAGGAATGCACTAGGTGGAGAAAAATTCGGTTTTTGAGTTTTGAATGACCGCGTGTTGCAGACTATATAACGGACACTGAGCTTTGCTATGACAGATTAAGATTAAAAACAAAAATCAAGAATTACTTTTGGTTTTTAATTTTTCCGCTCATTACCGAGTTCGCGAAACATAAAAGAAAGTAATCTAGTATAAATAAACTGAAAACCGTCGGTAATAATCAAAATGTAGAACAAGTGCCAATGAATTTAATGTATCTTTACTTCCTCAATTTACTTGTGTTAATTATAGAGCTTTGTGGCAATAATAACAGTTTCAATGTTTTGAGTTGTTTGTTCGTAGGCCCAACTTTAATTAATCGCGATATTTTCTTTAGAATTATTTATTTATTTTTACTTGTGCAAATGTATATGGTTTCTATTTTGTCTTGATTTCGTTATATTTTGTATTTAGTACAACCCACCTTCCTTATGAAAATCGAAAAAAAAATACGAAACCTTATAAATATAAACACGCAGTGGTTGTTGAAAAGCTTTATTTCACTATTGAAAAAATGAAACATTAACTCTTTGCTCAAAGCTCGCAATGCAATCGTTACGTCATGAAAACTGCTTTGGGCCATGGTTGAAAACATTCCCATCGTTTCAACGTCATATGACAGTACAACAGGACTTCAAAAAAATACGACCGGTCTGCGTGAAAACTGAGGAAAGCTTATAAACAACAATGACGACGTAAGGTTTTTTTTTCTATCGCACAGACAGTGGAATTTGTTAGCGTATAATAACAATAATAAAAATAATAAAAAAAAATGAAAAGCCGACGCCGTGTGAATTATGGTAGTTTGTCTCGGGGTAGAGGTGCGGCGGCCCGGCTGTAGCGTCGGTGTAGACGGCGAATTTTTACAACCCGATATAAATTCCCAAATACACGGGTGTTAGTTGGATGCACATAAATCTAGAGGGAAAATAAACATATACATCGAATTCGAAAAAGCCGTAGAAGTTTTTTATTTTTTATTTGCACGCGCTGCGTATGTGCATTTTACACATTAATATGTATACACTCCTCGCACATTGGTGTAACGGTACGTGGTCGGTGTTGTTTTTTTCTCCGCACTTGTTCTTCTTTTCCCGAAAGAATGCGAGCGGCGGCGACCGCGGCGGCCGATGAATGGGAGAGAATATTATTTGCATACAAAGATGCCATAAACCATTGCGGCGAAACAAAAATAATAATAAAAAAGATACTGACACAATTGCATGCGTTTGCTGCTCGTGAGTCTGTATGTGTGTGTGTGCATGTGCCAAGGGGTGGTAAGAAGTTGTTGAAGTTAGTGGCTTCGATGTACAAAAAAAAAAAAAACACGTACCTATACATATTATAATAAACAGCGAGTGAACTCGCTCGCGCGCGGTGTGTATGTATTTTATGGTGGTTTTCACGCTTCGAATTCCATTTGTGCAAAAATACACGGGGGCTTGTATATATTTATATATAGGTATCAGGTACACGAGAGTTCGTCCGGGAATTATTATTGTCGAAAAACCAGTTCAAAATTCTAACGACTCAATTTCGGTCCGCAAATGCATATGCATTTTGAATATTTTCTGTACCTACACTAAATTTACAGTAAATCGTGTGAACATTTCTCAACCACGGTACTCTCCCTCCTGTACCACCGTGTTTTTGTTCTCGGGGTATAAGATATACGCGTGTCGTTGGTTTTAAAACTTTAGTCACTTTTGATGTAATTACGAACACGCGTTGTGCTGTGAGCGCGCATTTGAAACATCTCTTTCTCCCTCACCTGTGCTCTTGTAAATGTCAAACTTATGGATGAAATTATTTCGCAATTAACGTATTAAATTAAAAAGTTCACGACAGACGGTTGCGGTGGTTAAAAGCATAATGTATGGAAAGTTTACCTAACAGATATCGAACGCATAAAATTATATCGACCCCCTCGTTCTCCTGCTATGTATACAAGTACAACAAAGGCTTTCGAAAACTATTCAAAAACGTATCGTAAACCGATTATATATGTTTCTAATTTAAGTTGTTTTCCAGTGTTATTCTTTTTTTTACCATATGGAATGTATTATATGCATATAATAAGAACAGCAAACTATGCTGTTATTGAATTCCAATATCATGAACCTCGATAACTACATCATATTATAAATCTCGTGTGGTTTTAAATACGTTACACACATTATTATAACCCTGTTTATTTAAGTCATTTCATACGTTGTCGAAATAAACCGTGTGGATCATTGATGAAGAAAATTATAGTAGTATAAATAATAATTTTTAAAAGTTAATAAAAAACCTGTATTTGAACCAATTAACCAGGATGAAATGTGAATATTAAACTATTAATCGAAATGTTGTATTCGTGCAGTTTTTTATTATTTGTATTTACGTTTTTTGATATATCTATTACCTATAGTATATAGGACAATGATAATGGCTTTGTCCATTGTAGGTATATATGAATCTATAAATGATTTCAAAACTAACACAGTATAACAAATGACCTCCCGTTGAAGAGGAAACGTGAAATTGTTTTTTTTATTTTTTTTTATAAACACGTATGAAACAAGTTTTTGAATAATATTTTACCATGGTTTATATATATTTAGTTCAAAGAATTTTAAACTGTTTATATATCTACTTATAAACAAGAAAAAAAAATTAATCAATAACAATTTAATAAGAATAATTATCTAAGTCCTCACTGCGGTTGGTATTCAAAAAAATAATTATCCAAATAGATATAAGTACACATCAAATAAATGTATATGTATTATTATATTAATACATCTCGTATGGATTGAATACATTTTACCTCTACAGCGCATGTGATATGTCTTATTTAGTACATAATGAATTAATGATTGATGCTATTTCGCTTCACTTAACTTCATAAGTTAATTATTTACGCCATGAAACATGTTCTGTGCATTTATAAGTTAAGTACAATTAATAAATATACGAGTGTCTATGAATATAATAGTAGCACGTATATACGATCAATAGCTCAAATATTGTACTGTGCATTGCGACGTGTGTGCATTCACTTTAAATAATATTTATAATATTCTACATTATAATTAATCATTCGACTTGGTGTTCGATGAAAAGATTATGGGTACCGAGACAAGACTACCTGCAAACATGGCCTTCGATATGATATTCTTCATCGCGTATATATACTCTTCATATACATGCGTCATATAGACGCAATCAATAGACATATATTGTTACTGGTCAACCGCAATGACCGTTTTAAGCCGGATTTGTTTTTTATCGAGTATTGTTGAATCACGTGAGAGTTTATTTTTTATTAGAAGAAAAAATTCGGTACGGATTTAAGGTTCAATTTCGATACAGTCCACTGAATTGGTTTTGGATATTATTTGACCTTATAATTTATTCAGTTGTTTTAGAAATATTTTTATAATTTATTTGGACATTAGATATCACTACAATTTAGACAATTTCTGTAAAATATATTTTTTCACATTGTATTTTTATAACAACAATCACATCAAACGAAAGTAGTCGACGAACCGCCTTTCTCGTATTTTATGCGAGTTGCGAGTGTATAACTATTGGCTATTATAATATACTGTGTTTGCGGTTACGTTGTGGTTGTCGATGGATATTGTGCACGATAACCTGTCAGGTCGTCGTTTACGAAATCAAAAATTGCAAGCAAATGGAGAAAAGGTAAAATGTTAATCAAGTATGTAGTATAATGCTATTCTGGGTTTCTTCACCAATACCGACTTAGAAACACATTGTAACGACATAAATTATAAATTAACGTTTGAGATTAGTTGAAAATTAGAAAAAAACTTCATACTTCATAACCCAGCTAGGGATTGATATAATAAATATTATATTTTGTTTCGTCCATAGACTTGCAGTATATTTAAAAATTTCAATCCGCATACAAACATATGTTATGGTTCGAACTTCCTTTATATTTCTTTAGCTGTTTGGGTTTAAAAGGAAGAACGCGCAGGAGACGGAGAAGAGATAAAGTGCACATAACGGAACAGCTGACGGTTTTGCGTATACAAAAGGACAACATATTATAAGCAGTGATAGGAAAAAGGGGTGACTGTGCCCAAAAACGGTTGAGTCCGGCCGAACCGTTCTAATAGTTTTGCATAATCACGCGCGCATGGACCCCGTATTCGAAAACAATATAGCGATTGACTTCGTTAAAACGTGTATCACTAGTGCTAGTGTGATTCACATTTTAATTATTTTATCAGCTAGGTTATTACAAGAGGAGCTCTATAGGTAGACGTTTGAAAATGTTGTATGTACAAAACACGCGTGGGTTTATTATTTTAGACAACAAATAACATATACGTTGGTTATCGTTGTTTTATACGGATTGATCGATCGGATGTTTTTATATTGCTGAATCATAGTCAGCAGATGGGCAAACAATAGACATCGACATTATCAGTTATCGCAATGATAAAAAATTATCATTATCTGTAGTATTGTTTTTAGATCGTTGCTATAATATATTAGGTACTAATTTTTTAATTGTATACGTATTTTTTACACTGTTCTCAGAACCTGACGTTTTCTATTATACTTGTGACCAAGGCGTGTATGATTTTATATTTATATGTTTTATGTAATTTTCTCTTATTTCATCGGTATTCAACTTGTAATACACGCGGCTCATTTGATATTCGATTACGTAATTCTGAAAACATCATGATTTTAATAATTCATAATTCAGATGCTGCGGCTTGTGTAATACATAATATTATATTATAACATAATATATTATATGTATATAATACGTCGTTGAAAGTATACAAATTACATACATATACATACACTCAAACATAACGTATTAATTCCAAGTATGTTATATAGGAAATGAATATCTCCGCATAAAGTTGTGGAGTATAATAAATTCCAGGTATACGCCCGGAGAAGCGACAATTGTTATTGAATCATCGTACTTGCTGAAAGTATACGTACTGCAGGTGTATAGAAAGTAATTTTTGACACCGGGAGGCATTAGGAAATTATATGGTCATCGTATAATACAAAAACTATACATACCGATTTCAGGAAAACATCTTCGTACACTTTCACACCGGTAAAAATACCAGCGCTCAGCTATATATGGTCGTTTATCACCTAATGTAATACATATTATGAGCAAGAGCTGAGAAAACTGGTGTGTCCGTGATAGTCCTGATTTAATGTTCTGGAAAAGTCAAATTTTTGTTTCCAATATCAGCTGCGTATGGTTAAGAATAAGGCAAAATAATGCCTATTGTTTCCCCATAATATACTACTATGCTTATTCGTGTTCGGGTTGCAGCTACACGTATATAGCCTACATTCATAAATAATTTTCTCCGGGACCGAAACAATTCCTTCGATTTCAGTAGAAATATAATATATTTGACGCGTAAAAATAATATTAAAGGCGAAAAGGATAAGGAGAGATTTTTGTGATCGCGGTCAAATGTATACTCGACATCTGTCAAACGAAACCGACCCACCCGTATGTATCTTATGATCGATGGGACCCATGATTGATTGATCCTTCTTAATGCGCCACCCTTTTGCGACTTTTTCACCCGAACGTTTCACGACCAATTATGACGTATCGACGACGAGCCGCCAAATGCTGCTGTTCACGTTCTGCCTGTTAACCGACTTGTGGGGCGAAGGAAACTGACATTCATAAACGACCTTTTGTCTTTTGCACTTCCGTTCCAATTTCTTTGTTCTTCTGAATATTCGAATTATTGTTTATTCATTTCCCTCACATCTTATGTATTTAATTTCCATTCTGTCGAAATGTATTACACAATTTTTATTGCGACGATTCAATCAACTTTCGTTGATTTAAGTTTGTTCAATATGATATTCATTAAAATTATCTCAATAATCTCCTGGTTCAATCATCTATTATTTACACAGAGTAAACGATGCGTTATAATCTTGTAATAGGTAATTCATATAATTTTTTCTTCGTTTAAAATTAATTTATGTTACAGTTGTTTATAAGTATTATCAATTGCGAAGTTTTATAAAATATAGGTATTGATCAAACCTTTCAACTTAAGAGTGTGTGCACTGTTGCGTGCTCAGTCATGTCACATTGTAATAATTACGGGAAATGTAATATCCACATAAATAATTACTTCCAAGTTGATGGTGGAATTATAAAATAAATATTGAACTCGCAGTATTATATATATATAGAAGAATTTATTACTTTAATATTCGTCGCATGATTATCCAATAGGAAATCGCAAATAATACCTTCAATGTTCGTCCGGTGTGACGAGTGTGTGTCGCATGGGTAGTGGTGATTTTTATACTCCTTGTACAATTATTTTCGTAGTAATTTAATTCTATTCAATGATGGTAACGGTTGAAAAAATAATTGAACACTTTGAAGAAAAAAAATATAAATGGTAATACCTAATAATATAATAAATGGATAATGACGAAGAGTGAATGAGAAAGAGAGAGAGAGAGAGAGGTTTAAACTCTGCACAATGGAGATAGCCATTTGCGATTGTTTCCCATAGAATAAGCATAATATGCATGCCTATATTTTATGTTGTCTCTCTATGTTTAATAGTACCATAATAAAATAATAGTAGATGTTATCCTTTTTGTCGCTGTCGTGGTTGTTGTCGTCGTCGTCGTCGTCATCGCGTGTATCGATTTCATATCGAAATGACATGTTTCTGAATAATTCGAGACGGTTTATTACTGTTCGCACGATGTTGGCTTCAAGTGGAAACAGTTGAGCACTCGTGCCGGCACACAGATAAGGTAGTAGAGGGTGAGCGTAATAGACGCAATGCAGTATAATGGTTTGGACGGCCAAAACGCATTTGCCAGTCGCGCATTGTACTCAAGTCTACGAGTTTCAAGAAAAACGCCAAAGGGCGAATGAAAATCGGGCAAACGAAAATAATGCACGTAAATAAATTGTCGACAGAGAGGGAAAACTAGCGGCTCGAGGCCAAAAAAAAAATAAAAAATATAGGGAATGGAAAACTTTGAAAAATACATACATACACACACACACACACATAAGTTCTATTGTTCAATCTTCTGTGTTATGCTCGAGGCCTAGGTAGGTGGCAGGGGGTGCTTCGATTTATCAGCCGGAAGAACCGTTGTCAAACGAAAGAAAAATTTGTTTTTCGAATAAAATATACTTGGATTTTTCCCTTCAAATCTTCCAAAGAACAATAAACAAAAATATAACGTATGACTTTTATATGTGCACGGCTAGCTGTGTGATAATATTGATCAACGTATTTTCGGTCGTAATCAAATAATGAAAATGTGTTTGATGCTTAATGTACCTATATATTTTTATAATATGTGTGTGAATTAATTCGAAATCATTTAAACGTCCTTTTTTTTGATTGAATGATAGTTTCAAAGAACAAAATAAATACCAGCACTCATAATAGCGAAAAATCGTTAAGTACACAAATTAAAATATATGTATATAAATAATTTACATAGGTGATCCGGTACAAAGAAATAACGAAAATGGAGGTATAAACATGTGCTGTATAATATACATATAGGTTTACGTGATAAAATCTGTAAAACATTAACACTGAACATAATAATTATACACAAACACATTATACTTATTATACACATAACTATAAATAATAGCGTAAGCATTTGAGCATAAGATATACAAATCGCGTGGTACTAATAGAACTACGTACAGGAACGTATTTTAAAGGGACGGTGGACTAACTTCCCCAGAGTACAATTTTAGCCCCTAAAATAGGAATTTCTATTTACCATGGCCCCATGTTAAATAGTGAACAGTTCAACGGAAAATGTTTATTTAAATTCATTATGTATTAAATATATTATGGTATACATTTGATAACAATTTTTATTTTAAATGATTATACCTACCTTATTATTTGTGTTTAATATAATATAATGGACTAAAACTGTTTTAAATTTAAATGAATATTTTTCATTACATATAAAATTGTTAACTGTTAAAAATCCGTATATTTTCTAAAATAAAATATTATAGTATTATACACCATTGTTTTCGCAGTTATATAATAATGTGTATTTCTCGAGATTATAACTGCATCAAACTACTACATCTGAAGTCCAAAACATCCGCCTGCTTTCGATCACTGTATTATAACATATATAATATCCATCGGTTTACACGGTAAATACATGCGTGTGACATAATATATTAATACTGAAAACAAACAGCGAGACGCTTTCATCATCGCTTATGTACCAATAGAGCATCTTTAATATTGTATTTACAGCTATCCAACACACAGTGCTAAAGTTCGTGTGTCAGTGGAAAATCGATTATCGTCGGAGTTCTTCTCCCATCAAACATTTCTGATTTCTCTCTGGCCCCTGTTCGTGTGTACATATTATACGTTACGCAGGAATTCTAAAACGCTGTACGACGCGCAACCATCGTTTTATTGGAGTGCATATTCCAAAGTGGAAATCATTTCGTTAACATTTTCTCCCTACAAACAAAGAGCTATTTGTTGGTAAGTAGCGCGTATTATTATTGGAACAGCGGTCCGGTGATTGGTGGCGTGTACGTACTCGGCGGATTGTCGACAGTATCGGCGCGTAGGACGTATATAGACGTATAGAATAATTTATCGTTTTTCACGTATACATGCGTAATGCGTGTGCGTGTGCCTGTGTAACTCGAAATATATGTTTATTGTTAATTTTGTTTTAACTAGAAGTGTTCTATAGGTTTTCGGTAGTAGTATTATTAGTAATAGTTGTAGCGCAGTATAGTAGGTTACCTACTAGCTACTACAACTACTACACTAATGACCATACTCCGGTAATGAAAAACGAAAATTAAAACGCGGGAGCTCCATCATTGTAGTTACCTGACTGATGGCCCCCACCGGGTTCGACATAGGACAATTAATAACTCACTTGTTTCTATTGCGTATTCGGTTTTTTTTTACATAAATCACGTTCCGTTCCCAGAGAACAAAACTGTAGATATGTGCGTTTAATTATGCGTTTGGATATAACGCGCTATAATGAAACCCTAAAGCAAAAATGGTTATTTTTTACTCTGGACCATTCGATATTTTCGTATACAGTAAAAAGTGAAGTAGTTGATTATTATACTTTAAATTTTTTTATGAAAGTGTGTACCGACGAAATGTGACGTACGCAGTAATTGGGTTCTCGGACGAGCAGACAATATAGTTCCTTTATCTACAATTTCATGGCCAAAACTTGCGATAGAACTGCATTTTATTATCCGTTGTAGGTGTAATTTAATAGTACCTACGTACGTTGTGGAATAATATTGCGAGGCGAGTCAGCAAAAAAAAAAAGCCATTACCACAAATGCATAAGTGATGTATAGTATAAGTATACTATATTTTACTATATGAGTATATGGGTCTATATTCGTATTGAAAATGTATCCCGTTGTTCTGTTACTCTAAGTCATTTCTGTACAATCGTGAGACAATAAATAATAATTATGGCGACAGTCGTAATGCGTGAGAGTATATAATTAAATTCTATTTGAAGAACAAAACAATAAAACGGACAGTATTATACATTTATGTGCGTCGTTGTGTACAGCTTCAATTGTGTAAATAAATACACTTTTAGTTATATAAATGATGACGTGTGTTCAAAATATTGAAAACAATTGAACTAGATCGCAGTGAGATACGGGAAGTTTAACTCGTCGCATATAGTACACTATTATACGTATATATACGTATTTATATAAAATATATACCATATCAGAATCATTAAAAAAACGAGTAAGGCAACGAAGCGAACGAACCAAAAAGGAGTTGGACATGTCCAATTGTATTCAAAGGTGCTGAATTCTGAAAATGCCGTGGAGGGGATCAAAGTAAATATTGAAATTTCCTAATGATATCGACGGTGGAAAAATGTATAAGAATGCTTCAAATAATATACGGCGTGGATACACGTTCGGAGGGGAATATAAATAAAAGGAAACTGATGGCGTGTACCAGATTAATAAGAGGAAATTTAAAAGAAGGACCTAGATACAGAAAAAATCGACATAAATATAAATTGAAACGATTTATAAAGAGCTATTCATTGTGTATGGGCTATGAGATGTACATTTCAGGCGTGCACTTATAATAAACGAGAAATTCGTCGGACGGAAATGAGTTGAAAAAGAAGTTTAGATAGAATTTTACGGATTGAACGTGTATGTATATGTTATGGCAGCGCGTATAACTCATTTGTTAGCGATTGTCAAAAAAAAGAAGAAAGTGATTTAAAAGAGGAAAGACAATAAATAAAGTGTTTGAAGTTGTGTGTTTACGATGATTATCTCTTGATGTAAAAAAAAAGTTTAATCGTGGGACGAAAACATGATTTTAACTTTTAAGTTGGTGTTAATGAGATTTTGTTTATCTGAAATTATTTCACTCCATTCGGGTATTCTGTATAATAATAATTATATTATGAAGTCACTTGTCTGCAAACATTCGCAGAGTGCTATAGTATATTTAGGAACCGCATTACCTATCAGCGGGGGTAAACCATTTAACATGCTGTTGGTAGGAGAGATACATGATAACAAGCCCGTGGTGTTTTTGCCCTCCTCTCCAGGGCGCCCTGTCGTTGATTAATCGGCAACAGTGGCAGCCGATTAAACTCGAGTAGAAATTTGTCTTGTAAGACCGACTTTCCATTAATTGACAACCAGCGGGAAATACATTTCATATAGTTAATCTCAGTAAGTTTAGGAAAATTAATTTCATCTTGTTGAATCGTATACACACACACACACACACACACACATATATATATATATATATATATTATATAAACCTATGCAGTTAACGTATGTATATCTGTATATGATGTGCTATAATCAATTAAACTTATGCGTGTTCAGAGGAGTTTGTTGGAATTGATTATTTTTACACCTCATCGTTGACATAGATACTTATCTCATTGCTGTGCAGGTCCTTTGATCGTAACGCTTTCACGTTTATCGAACGGCAGGTATATAAACCGTAGTAGTAATAAGCAATTGCGAAAAACCGATTGTCGTGAAGTCGGGTGTTTAACTGTATTATTTACGCGTTTGAAATTCAATGACATGTTAAACAGTCGTTCGGTTGATGTTACGCCTTTTAAACAACGCGATACCATTTCGATCTCGTAGTATACCTCCTCCTCTTCTACTGCAGGATATTATCTCGGAATAATTATTTAGAAAAAACAAAACACCCGCGCGTAAGGGGTGACGGCGGCGTTTGAATTCTTCGGTAGCATGGTAGAAAGATGGAAGAGCAGAGCAGTGACACGAGTGCAACGTTAACAGTCGATTTCGTGATTCACGACCTCCACGGAAGCCGCCGAGAACAACAACGACCGACGGCAGCAGCGGCAATATAGCAGATACCGACGACGAATATTCACGGCGACGACATCTTAATCGCGTAATTGCCTATTAACTTCCACGATCCGATGCGCGTAAAAACACGCGTTCCGATTTAAAGCGTACATTTTCCATCAATAATTTCCATTTATACGCTATATTATAATATATTATACGTTTCTATTACCTGGTGTGTACATTTATATATACATTTTGATACTAATATATATATATAATATAGGTATAATACGAATGCGGTATTTTTAATGGATCATGGGAGCCCTCGTATATGAGTATATGACATAACGATAATTGATCACAGACACAAGCACACACACATGCACACGCACGCGCAATAAGCACACACACATGCATACCCACTGCAGTTCGTTCTAGAAATTGATTAACCGGTCTCTCTGGTCTCCGTCCCTCTTTATTCCTTCGTCTCACTCACTGTCTCTCTCTATCTCTCTCTCTCTCTCTCTCTCTCTGTTTCTCTGTCTGTCTTTCGTTTTCCCCGGTGTCTTATAAAAATATATTTTATTCTTCTCGAAGGCTTTGTCCGGTGGCCCGCGAGCCCGTCTGTTTGTTCTCTTCGTGTGTATGTGCTTCTGCTGCCGTGGCGGCGACCCAGACAAACCGGTTCTTGGCGCGCACTCTTTTTTAATACATTATATTATTATACAGTCACCGCCGCCGCCTCGGATTCCTCGGATTCACCGTCGACGGTCTTCGTTCTCGTGTCCTGGTCGTCGGTTACGGCAGCGCGGCTGCAGTATTGTATGATGACTGTACGGAATACTGTGGCCAATTTACACCTGATTTTTATTATTTTATTTATTCCTCTTGACTCCGAAAAAGATTGCGAATCGCGTCGCGCGATCGTCTGCCGGTCGACACCGCACACCATTTTATAATATGCGCGCGCGTATATATCTACTGCGAGTGCCTGTCGGGTTCCGGTACGAATATATTATTTTCCTTTTATTTTCAATTTTAATTACTGTCCATATAAATATACTTATATATAAATATACTCATATATATATATACACTATATTATGCACGTATACACTGTACGCACGCCAATCGTCCATCTGTCCATCTGCGATGTAGTGGTGCCGTCTACAAAGCAAGTTATCTACCTATCGTTATACACATAAAATATTGGCGTCCGAGTCGTAGGCGTATTGCTGTCCTCCGTACCTATGTGTGTATATGCGTGTGTGTGTGTGTGTGTGTGTGTGTGTATGTGTGTGTGTGTGTGTGTTTGTGTGCGTGTGTGTACGTGTGTGTGCGTGTGTGTGTATGTGTATGTGTGTGTGTGTGTGTGTGTGTGTGTGTGTCTGTGTGTGTGTGTGTGTGTGTGTATGTGTATGCTAGTATATAGATGCGTTCGGTGTATGCGGTTTTCTTCCAGAGACTATTACTACTTAGCGATGTATACCAGATTGTGCGCCGTGTGTGCCTATATATACATGAGCAACGCGCACAGTTCTTATTGTTATTATTATTATCATTACTATTATTATTATTATTTTCAATTCTAATTTGAAGAACAGCGACGGTAAAACGCGTGTGCGTTGCGATAAAAACCACTGCCGTTCGACACTTAAAATCCAATTCCATATGTACCTAGCGCAGTATCTGCACACTCGTATATAATAATATATAATCCAAGTGATCGATAGCAATAAATCGTCACCGACACCGGCGGCGGTTTTGTATTCTCTGTGTATGTACGCACACTGCGCTATAGTCATTGTACTTATATAATATATATGTGACTTTTTAAAACGAGGATTATCCACAGGCCTTATAGTATATTGGTTATATTTTTTCTTTCAAGTCGATTGAAATTAAATGCCACATTATAAAAATAAACATTTCGAAAATACGGCGACGACTTTTATATCGTTAAATTACATACCGATCTTTTAGGCACGTGGGCGGAAAATATTTTTTCTTTTTACGTAACATTATTTGTCCTCTCGTTCTACAACGATAGTTTTTTTTTTTTTAATATACATAGACGTTACTTATAGGAATTAATTGTGATGTATATTTACAATAGATCCCACACAAATATCATATGAAGGTCACGTCGGGATACTTCAAAAACATTTCATTTATACACTTGTGTGTGTGTGCTTGAATGCATTTGTCGTATATATAACACGATATACAATACAAGGTCTATTCATGTTTCAGTTGTCGAATTATTACCGCAATTTAATTACTATACCATATAGGGTAAAAGGATTTATGATTATCGTGCATATTGTATATATATATATATATGTATATACTGCAAATCGTTGGAAATACTATATTTTGGAAAAATTATAACATCAAATAACTGTCGTAAGAATTAGAACCTTAAATGTTACCTATTTACATTATTTATGAATTGGCCTAGAAATGGTGTCGTGTATTTTGTACATATATATACATATATAATAATAATAAAGAATAGGTATATTAGTTTAGTAAACATTATATAATAGAATCCTTCTGTTATGTAATTATGGCTTTTAAGAGAAAAATATATTTTATCCAGTTCGAGTTTGTGCATAATTCCATCAGTTCATATAAATTATACGATTAAGATTTTAAAAAGTTAAAATTAGAAAATGTCAATGTATTTAAAAATATTATCACTTATCAAAAAATAAAATTATTTCAGAATAGTGAATTAAAAACTCAATATGTTTGTTCCTGTTTCGCGTATTATATGGTCGTGACTACAATCATTACAGTAATATAATAATGGCAATTAAAAAAAGTCGTCGTGTTTGGCAACGTCAGTATTATAACCATGATTCGAATACTGTACATTTATTATGTTAATGCCATATAGGAATTACCCTTTGCGTTTTACTCGGTAGACAAAATCAGTAAAGGGAGAGATTTTTTTTTTTTTTTGAATCTCCAAAGCGCGCACCCTTTAAAACGTCACGTCCGAATCGATTTTGACGCGCATCACTGCTACTGCAGTAGCGGTAACAGCAGCAGCAACTACCGTCAATCGACGGAACACAAAAGAAAGAAGTGTCTGCAGCTTCGCATATATATACGCCTACTAACAACCACACCGGTAGGGTAGCTCCCACATAAAAAATCCATGAAACCTCCTGCACCACCACAAGGAAGACCACAAAAAAAAAAAAAAAAAAACGAAAAAGAAGCAAATCGCCAGAACGACGAAATCCTATCAGACCCGAGTAATGGTATTTTCAAACGGAGCGTTATTAACACGGTGGAGGATATTGTATTATTATTATTATACAATCGATGGAAACATATTTTTCGCCTGGCCGAACGCGTTCATTTTATCTGATCGACGTGCGCGCGACCTTATATATATATGTACGTGCGTGTGCTCGCGCGTCCTGATCGACATATAGGCACATTTACAAGCATATATTATATATAATATAGGTACACACAAGTCTTGTATATATACGTTTTTACGCACTAGAAAATAATTGTTAATTGCATGTGCGGTGTGCGAGTATATAGAGCTAGAGAAGGTGTGTGGCGTGTACGTCGTCGTACTATATGTGTGTGTATAAGGCTCGCTCACACGAGATTGTCGTCTACCGATAAAAAAAAAAAGGGAAAAAAACCGAAGCATTTGTCAAGTACTCCGGTGAACTCTGTTGACCCGGCTGCTCCTCCACCGCCACAACCGCCGCCGTACGCTATCACGTCGACCCATAAATCACGGACGCCATCCCGCCCGCGCGACCGTTCCAGTAATGAGTTTGTTATTATTTTAGTCGCATTGTATCGGCGCGAACGCAAACGCATGTGCCTTATAAGCGGATAAGTCGTCATCGGACTGAAATCGGCGTATACGAGTATATATACCGGTCAGTATGTGGTGTAGCTATTGTACCTCTCTACTTAACATTATCTCCTCATCACCACGGCTCTATAGTATATAGAAACTTTTCCGGGATTGTAAATAAGGGAAAAAAAACGAGCACAATACCCGTCTACCGTGTTTTCCTTCTCTCTCTGTCTGCCCGTCTGTCTCTTGACAAGAGTAATTTAAAATCTGCAATAATATACACACATACAATATAATATAAATATATGTTATATGTGTGTGTGTGTGTGTGTGTGTATGTGTGTAAATCGTGGATGGCTTGAACATACCATTATTTTTGTATTATCTTAACGGTATAGTGAGTCGCTGCAGTCTTCAGCGGATGAGAGTCCGTGACACTGCAATATTTGAGACAAAATTCCGGTAATGGTTTTTCCCGCGAGATTTCCTTATAACCCGGCTTTTCTCTAGGAATACAACTCTGTCCGCCGTCGCAGGTCTTTTGTTTAACATTTTTTTTCATTTTTTAAACCTCGCTGAGCAGATATATATATATATATATATATATTTATTGCGATTATATTTCATTTCGCCGAGAAACTTCATTACAGTTATATTTTTTCTGTAGTTATAAATTATGCATCATCCTGCACGTAGTATATAGGGTCGGTAGGTACGCACCGTGCACTCATATATTATTATATACGGTGAAAATTGTCTAAGAGCAAAGAAATATTCCATTATTACGGACGAGTTTCCGGCCCTTGCATCCTGCAGTGCAATATCCGTAATAGGAATTCGTGACGAATACGATTTCCATCGGAGACAGGTTTCATCGCATATCATTATGGCGAGTGCGAGTTTGCCGTCAAAAATCGCCTACATTGCGCTCGATTTAATGTCACTCTGTCCTGCTACAAACGCACTGCACGGGATACCGAGAACGCAAAAATCCACGAGTTATAACATTTTACATTTTTTGTTCCTGGTGGAAGTATAAGATTCGGTGCCGAGAGATAAATCGTGCGACAGCATATAGCAACGTAACCGGAGTAATACGGGTTATGCACAACTGCAATACATAATATATCTAATATGCAGTCACACAATCTATATTATAATAATGGACGGACGCGGGTGACAATTCGTTTTATGCGCACGCATAAACGACGGCTTTTATTGGACAATCGTCTTTTATGTATAAACACAAGTATATACGCGGAAAACAAAAAGGTAAAAACGTCAATATCGGCAGCTCAAAAGGACACTAATTGGAAACTGGACGGACAGTTTGCGCGCACGAGTGGCGGCGGCGGGAGATGCCGAAGATAATACTCGCACCGAACACAATAGTGGAGAGGGTAGAAAAAAATAAAAGGAAACGGGGAGGAAAAAAAATTATAATAATACGCGAAATGAGACCTTTCAGAGGCGACTGTAGTCTATATAAGTCATTATTTAAACGTATAAGTACGCATTAATAGATTACCTACGTACATATATTATTTATATATAACATATACTATATACGTGCATTTCTATTTTCCGGCGCGTTCACTGTTCTGCGCTTTCGTCGTGTATGTACGTACATTTATATATTATTATGCTGCTGCAGCTCTCATCACCGCGTGTGGTGTAATTGTTATACGACTTACGATGTGTATAATATTATAATGGTGTTATTTACATGTTTATTTATATACATACACACACACACACACACATAATATATACCTATATATTTATTTTTTCGTTTTGTGTCTGCTGCAGGAAAGAACGTTTCAACAATGAGAAGGTAGCCGTCGCCACCAACCACCGCCGCCGAAATGCACTGCAAGTACCGCTGTCTCGCCGCAACGTTTCTGCTGCTGGCCGTCGCGATCATCAGTCCCGGACGAGCCGAACACGGTAAGTACACTTGTTATGTGTACATTATATTATTCAATCGTGATATTGTTTCACCACGGAAATCGCCGACATATGGCACACTTGAAAGACTTACTATACTCGAGTGTCCGTGTACGTATACTCTGTTTGTTGCCTGCACGCAATAGGTATATATCGCGGCTGCAGTATCGTATTTCGATTGTACGCACCGTCACGCCGGTAGGACTCCTTGCCCTTCTGTCCCTGCCATTCGTATATACTTACAGCCTACAGGGTGATCAGAATTTCATGTTAAAAAATGTATGTGAAAACACGGAAAATATTAATTGTAGATCATCCCGTTTCATATGACGATTCCATTTTATGATTTTTTTTTTATCTCTGTATTTTGCTTATTTATATAAGAAAACAGCTGTAACGTGATATTCTGATCACCCTACACATATATCTTCGAAATTCGTTTCTCCATTGTTTATAGATCACATAATTTAAGTGTATGTCGTTTAAGTGCGGTATGTTTTTCTGCCCGGCACTCGTGATTGTATTTTCTTCGGTTTTCTTCGCTATAAAGCGTGGTCTTAAAATAATAACGCAAATAAAAACGAAATGCTCACAATATCATACTCACAACAATATCATGTGTTATCCTTAAGCTACTCATGTCTGTAAACTTAAAAAATGTCCACAATCCCGTGTATATTATTTTCACAAAATCACTACCCCTGTATTTATATTTATGCTGTTTTGTGTTTAGTAGTGATTGACAAATATAGTTTAATTCTGCTAACTTAAGAAAATATGCATGAAAATATACTCACCAGTTTCCATAAAAAAAACGTATCCGGTCGTTAAAACATCACGTCTTTCACGTAAAAACATGTCTCTGACGGTATACTAATAAATTATACACATTGTATTATAGTACCTTATGAGAAATTTTTTTTTTAACCTAAAATAAAAGTCAATTGCAGTCACGTTTCATGTTCGAGATTTATAACATTATATTATAATAATATATATATATATACCTAGTAGTTTTATTATATTGACTTAAATATCGCATTAAATTCACATGTTGGTTTAATGTTTGAATAAAACATACACGTTATGATGATATTTAAGATTATAAATTTATTACTTTAATAATATGCATCACATTTTGTTAAGATTTTTTATTTCCAACGGAATCATGTCACAAATTATATTTATATACAATTTAGTGTAGAAATAATAATTATTAATACTATTTAGAATAAATGTATATATGTATACAAATGTGTGTATATATATATATATATGTTGTCAACATCTATTTTTGCGTTACTAATTCATGTTAGTGCATTTGCCAAGTGACATATTTCAATACTTAATTATTATTACTTAAAACCCTCAACAAATATTTTTATCCTCTAAACATGTATGCTTTCACGAAGTTTTTTTTAATAACAACGCCGACGCTCTCGGAATTTGATTGTACTATATTATATTTAATGGAAGACGCGATTAAGAGCTACATTTTGGACATATATCAGTGTCTAAATGTATATTATATAAATACAACCTACTTTCACTGAACTTATTTCAAGAGCAGCTCATCGTAGACGTCAACGGTTTGTCTGACATGAACGATTGTCTTTGTGTAGTCGTGATAATGTCTTGAAAGTTGGGCGTCGAATTTTTTTATTAATTAAACTAAAATATTGTAAGTATATGCGATGCAACGGAATAGATTGCAACGACAATTCCATTTTGTTATCGAAACGTCGTTTAACGTGCATTATTTTCGTAGTCATCAATTAATATTCTGTTTGGCTTATTACCACAACTAGTGCACGTATTATATTGTATTATTTCCATTACTTTGGTACTACTAGTATTATACAAATATATACACTACGCGATTCGACTACCACACTGCCCGTTACTTGTGTTGTTATTGTATTTTTAAGATACACTCGCCGCGCGTGTATTAATCTTTCATTTTCTACACACACACACACACACACATACACACACATACACACACAATACGGAGGTATAATATAAACGCGCGCGCCAGCGACGGCCAATCATCGCAGTAGGAACGAATTTCGTGCGCGCATTCTTAAATCAACATGCGCCCGGAGACTCCCCGGGGCCATTCCCCGCACGACCGCCCGCCGTTGCCGCCGCCACCTTCCGGTTTTTATACACGCCGTCGCCGCCAGAGCACTATACTATAATACAGTCTCTATATAAAACGCGCGTGACGTTCTCATTCGCTTCTCTCCTCTTTCTCTCTCGGTTCGTATCATTTTATGAGGCCGTTTAAAAAACAAAAAATAAATAAATAAAAAAAAAAACAAAATAAATAAATATAAACACACACATACGCACACACGCATGAGGTAATTTAACATATTTCTCCATCGCTCGTATATAACATAATTTTTTATTACACATAATATACAATACGCGTACAACGCTCGCCGTAAGAACCCAATGCCATTATCGTCCATATAGCTATGTGTATATTATACCGGACTTCTCTCTGTGTCTATACATACATATCTATAATGTATGTATATAATATATACCTTCACTGCGACCGATTATTATTCGTCAATGCATGTTTGGTACTGGCGACCCCCGTGGTACCCTCCCGCGAAGACTTAACCCTGGCCTATACTCTCTCGCGTATAATAATGTTATATTATATATTATGTCCATGATGTATGCACTATGCACGTACGACCTAGTCTCATATATATATATATATATATATATATATGTTTAGTGGTACGGCGACGAGCAATAACATTTATGACGTCCATTACGCGGCGACGGACCGAAACCACGAAACACTTCTAACGTGTCCATCATTTTTGGCTGCCGGCCGGACATCGGTCGAGGGAGTTTTTCGTGCGGAAAAGAATAAAAATAAAGTCGCCAACATTACGCGCACGGCAAATGGGTCGTAAATGAGATATATGGAACGTAATCGCAGTGTCTTGAAACACAATATGTGAACTATCGCTGGCTATATATATACATACATACACACACGAATATAATATATATATGTATTGGGATTTCACCCCGAGTATACAGTTATAATATATACGTTGCAGAGCATGGGTGGTTGCGCGAAGGGTGAAAATGTTTCTTTCCATACGCTCCACCGCGCGAAACGTGGTAACAGCTTTTTAAACCGATTCGTCTACCATCCATAACGCGTTCAGCAATAAACGTTTTTCCATTTTCGTTCCTTATATATGTATGTACATGGCCCATACATATTATGTAATATATAGTTTTTGTGAGTTTTCTCCGACTGTGATTTTTGATAATCGCTCAGAAAAGAAATGAATAAAGATCTTTGTTCTGATATTTTTTTTTCATCATTGAAATCGTTCTAAGCGTCCATTACTGAAAAAGTTTTAGAACTTAAAGCTGGTTAAACTTCCAACACACAAAATCCGTTAGTACATATATAATGTATATATATATAATGTGCTGTATAGATAGTTTGTTTTGTTTTCAAATCCATCATACACAACGCTATTGTCTTCACGAAAAACAATAAAATATAAATTCCAAAACATACACACACATAATATACATTTATATATATATATATATATATATATATATATATGTTTAAACATTTATGGAATCTTCCCGAAAAAACATCTGTCGTAGTATCGTCCCAGATCAATAACTTTTTAATTTTATACCGAACGAACCAGAAATTTATTACTTTTAACGATTTCTGTTCAATATTAACTTGACGTTGACGCGTTTTTTCGATTATTATTATTATACTAAAAAACTTAAAAAAAAACATACATGCACTGAAATAAATAAATAAATGTATAGGGATAGAGAATATACTTTATTAATATACACATAACCGGGCCGTCCGTGGGAGTAGAAAACGTTTATTACGCCTGCATATCGTGGAGAGGAGATGTATAGTGTATCCTCATTGTTTATTCATACGTTCCTCTCAACTCTCTCGACAATCCGTTTATTGTTTTATTATTTTAATTCTGGACAGCGGCAGCGGCGGTGAGCACGTACATAGAAACAAATAACGAAACAGATTGAACTCCCACGAGACTCCAATTAAAAAAATTAGAAACTAAATACAAAACGATTTGAAAACGGACGTGAGAATAAGATTGTTAAAGAACATAGCCCTTTGGTTTGCCCTTTCTAGGTATTTCGGACGGGACTACTACTAAAACTCTTCGGTCGACAAGGAATGCATTTATAGAAAATAATTTTGACATAATGTGCGTTTACGATTGCGCATATGATAAGGTTCGATTTTTATTTTCAGGTAGACGGATTCGTCGTGGCCTTCATGTTATTATCCCTCCGAGTATTGTTGTTTACTTCTTCGTTGGTGTACCTATATAACAAGACAAACGCGAGCACCACCCGTTCGGTTTTGTTTGGTTAACATAACCATTGCGCGTTTATTATTATTGTACACGGCGTATAGGAAGAGGAGGAGTAGGAGAAGGAGGTACCTGTTTTACACAATGTAAAAGGGCCGGTCGGTCTTTAATTGAAACAGGATCGAGAACACCCGGTCTTGAACGATGATTCCTTCTTTGCATTCTTTGCTTTTCGATAAAAATCTACCGAATTTCGTTGCAGCGCAAATACAAACCTCGCGGAACAATAATATTATGATAAACACCAAAGCACGTTATGATAATATTTTTATAATTTATTATACAATGCGGGTATACCTACGTGATTTTTCGAACATTTCATCAAGACTGACGATGACGGTCGGAAAACTTGAATTTCGGTGGCGGTGCGTACTGCAAGAGCAAACGTTGAGAAGGACTTTATTGTGTATAGTATATAATAATAATGATATACACTCACGTCTGCAGCTCACTACTCTCCGCCACCGAGCCCGGTACGATCCTCATCCCCCCCCCGGATAACGTCGTGGTCGTTGCGCGTTCCCCTTGCCCCCGTTCGTTGTCGTCCTTTGGGGCGGCGGGCACGTGGGGGTCGTATATGTATATATAATATGCAGCACAACCGTGTCATACGTGTTGGTTTTGGCTGTGGGCCCGCGAGCCGAGGAAACGTAATCTCATTACCGTCGCCGCCTCTTCCTTTCCTTTCCCCGTTGCTCGTTCTACCCTTCCATGCCCCCTCCCTCCCCCCCATAAAATGGGTCTCCACGACCTCTAAGCAACCGAAGAGGGTTGGTCGGTGGTGCGTGTGTGTTTCTCGTGTGATTGCCGGCCGATCGATATAATATACGGCGGCGGCGGTGAGGTGACCGTGTTACCGGCGGTGGCGGCGAAGGTGCGCGCCGTGTGTACGCGACGGCGAGGACGCGATGCGCGGTGTAGGGGGGAGTATCACGTTTTCCGCGTTGGGTTACTACTACTACTACTACTACTACTACTACTACTACTACTACTACTATTACTGTACTACTACACCCGTCCCACCGTCACCGACAATATTTACGAGCTCATCCGTCTGTCGGCGTGGTCGGTGCGCGCGGCCCGAGCGTTATGACTGTGATTCACGTGATGTTGCCGCGTAAATCATTCGTCATGTACGCGCGAAGCGGCGTTCCTTAACGTTATATTTCCATTATTATTATTATTATTATATACACACGCGGGTATATTTTATACATATATATGTATGAGTGCGTTATTTCTGTATACCTCTATAGGATAATATAATAGAGAGAATATATATATATATATGTATATGTATGCAGTGTATGTGTGTGTATGTGTGGGTACGTGTACGTGTTAACTGGGGCAAACTTGTCGCCGCCACTGTAGGTCCATCATCATGAAACGTTTTTTTTTTTTTTTGTTCTTTTTATATCGTCTCTGAAAACACGATTTTTTTTCCGTACGAAACTGCTGCATACATGTGATGATGTGCTCGTACGCCAGTGATCGTCACAACGAAATCGACCGAATCCGCGGTGTTGCGATGTAGGTACACTACCTATACTTGGTGAGTTAGGATATGACGCGTGTAATAGAAAGGGGACTCCTCGAAAAACCAATCTAGGTTCTAGGTCATTAGCTAGTCGTTCTACATTTGGAATTTGTTAAACGCTATTCTTATTATATTGTCTCTCGCAGGACATTTATTTTTTTATTTTTCCAGTGCAACGTGTTCGATATATATGTATTATAGCCGGCTGTTTCTCGATTATACATTTTTTACATTTTACTATTATTTTTATGCATAACGACGCAATGGCTACATATTTATGCTCGATCTCGCGAGTTACACATTGCTGCACTGCCACTGTCGCGCCGCCGACTTCAGCTACCTGATATAGTTTTCCCGGCAATACATTTGGCACGACCTATTACAAAAGCCAACGGAATCGTTGCGAAACGTGCCGATAAATGTTGACGTATCTTATTTATTTTACATATATGAATGGGTATAGTATATTTTATTACGGTCGTTTGTAAAATCGATCGATTTTACATGTATTTTTAGTTAAATACGCAAAAACATTAAAATACTTTCATCCGCCGTTACGCAATAATTACTTAACTTTAACATGTGGCGTATATAAACCCAACAATGTTGTTGCCCTGTTGACGACTATGAACTAGACCGCTTTTACGCATTAATCAAAATCATATCTATGTTGACCTGTAAGCTGCAGTGGTTCAAGTATAGGCACAACGTACAAGACGTTAAAAATAATATAAACACTAACTCTTATAGATCGGGAGTCATTCAATTCATTTTGCTATATAGTTACAAACCAAATATATAATACGTTATATAAATATCTGATGACTTATCTATCTCGACTTGATATTTTCCACAGAAGCCGTATCTAACCTTGGTTCAGTTAAGTATTTTTTAATTTTTTCCTGAAGGTCCTTTTCCCCTCTGAAATATTTATTATTACACCACACTACATGCGTATGGCTTATGTTCGTGATCGAAATATATCCCTATGCAAATTAATTAAATATTATGTTACCATGAGATTATTATTATTACTGTGCTCGACCTAATTATCAATCATGTTTAATAATCAGTACGACACAAAACCCTTTTCGTGTTATTGTTCAATAATAATTACTGGAAGTATACAATATTATGAATCTATAGGTCACTATTGTTTTGTGTGGTCTGGGTAACGTAGCGAATATGATAATTTATTAACCACTTTTACTGTTTTATGGTATAAAATCATTATACTTCAGTCGTATATGCCAATGGGTGGTTAACGTAATGTTTGACAGGTTATTAGTGATGGATATCGCGCGCGGCTTTCAGCGACCAGCGTTCACCCGAAGTGGATCGCTAATGAGAGTACCCACACTGCTTATAATATTACTAGACTTATTTTTAAATATATGGTCGCAAGACAGGTTTTCTTGATAATTGCAGTTGTCTTCGTCGCGTCAGTGGCGGTGGTGGTGCAAGTTAATATCATGGTCCACGATCTAAATGGTTTTTTGTTTGTTATTGTTTACGGTACTCATTTTTTCAATGCGTATTGCGTCAAAACTGTTATCTGCAGCAGGAGAAAGGGTAGTCGAGATTAAGCATAAAAACTCTTGTAAAAAAATTATCAACTTCACTTTCACATTTGTCCCGTATAAAATGTACACACATCGCATGCTCTGGAAGATTCTTCTATGTATACACTATAACTATAATAGTAGTATTAAAATTTGCTCATCGTACTTGTAATCACCAGATTTCAGGGTAGTTAGGACAAACGCGACAAATGTATTAATCGTGTTTTGCGTGAATTATATGTATCGGAAAGTATCATCTAGATATTATAATAGAGAACAATCCCTAAGTGTTAATAACATTATGTACACTACAATACTACATGTAATATTGTATATCAATGTATAGTCTGCGTTTGCTGTTCAGTAAATAGCAATGGGTTTGACTCTTCTGTATATATTATACGGCCACACTGCTGTTACCCGAAATATTCAAAATTTAAGTTATAAATAATTCAAAGGAATTTATTGTATGTGCTATACGTTGAATATGTACAATTATTCGTTAAAATTACGATATAATAGTACTCGAGCCGTCAGTGCTTATTTAATGTTCTAGAAATGTTCATTAATTTATATCTTCCTACATTCGTCGACCGAATTATTCACTGTAAAGCATTTCTTATATGCCCGTATAATGTATATTTATTTCGCTTAGTTATATAAATGTACAATAAATAATTACACATATTTACGATTCTTGTGTTTCATATAATGTATGGATGTACGTACTTTTTACCCGTAAAAATAATAATAATATACGCTACACGAACCATAGTAATATTAAATATCATTCACGCCATCTCCTCATCCTACCATTTTAATTTCTATTTAATTAGAACTTGAAACGAATAGTGGATTTATTAACAACGAGTATGCAGCCCGTTATGCAATAATGCGCATTCATTGTTTTTTTGTTTTTTTTTATAACCGGAAAATAAAATTGAAAATAAATATTATAAGTCTTGAGTTTATGGCAGTTGTGGAAATAAATCAGTATTCCTACTCAAATTGCATAACTTTTCCCAATCTGCTGACAACTTCAACTTTCATTTCATCATCCGGATATTAGGTGTAGGACGTAGGTATACAGCAATATATACCCTGCAGTAAAATAATAATAATACTCTGTCAATTTGCCTTCAAAGCGATGACAACTCGTTCGGTGTTTTACTCGTTGTCGACGTTCCGTTTCTCGTAATAATGTTTGTAGGACAAACACGCGTGTGGGTTGCATCTGACTGCAATTATTCGATAAAGAAAAAACCACATTTTTATGGGATTTGTCAGCGGTGACGCGTCGCACACATGGCCGCGGCAGTCGTCCTCTCCTCTTATCTCGCGCATCCCTGGAAATAACTCTTCACACGCCATAAACACAAATTAGCCGTCCGCGCCCTGTTTATCCACACACGCGCACGTACACACACACACATATATATTAATATATACACACAAAGACTAACCGATGCCTCATTAAGGCAGTCACTCTAATCCCTTTTAGTAAGAATAATATTAACGAGTTAACACGACGTGTGTGTGTGTATCCTTTGGTGAACTAACATATTGTATACATATATGTGGTCCGTGCAGTGTCGGTTTAGTGTGTGTTCTCCTCCTCTATATAGAATGTATAAAAATAAAATTCCATAGCCACCGAGGAGAAAGAACAATGACTTTGTTTCCTCACCGACCATTTGTAAACGCCACCTTGGAACAAATGTCCCGGAATCGCGATGACAGCGAATAAAATATATTATTATGGTGTTTTTTTTTTTTTTTGTTCAACGCGTGGCCGGTGTGTTGCGTATACGTGCGAAGAAAAGAGATGTAGGTACTACACTATTACACTAATAAATTGGCGGGCACATAGGCCGCTGGGTTAATTAGTAACGAGATCCCATTTTGGTTTTTCTTGTTAATTGGCGTCCTCCTCCGAATAGTAATAATGATATTTACCTAATTATGTTTCCGTTTTATTTTTGTATGTATATTTCACCTATACACACAAAGACAGTTACTCACGAGCAATTATACATACATTCGTTCTATATGATACACGTATATATGTATTTAAATATTCACCCCGAGGCCGAGCCGTGACCGTCGTTGCTGTTGCTGCCGTCCGTATGACATGAAATAACCACAGGATAACCATTATTAATAGTACAGAATATCGTGCATAATATATTATTATTTATTATTATTATTATATAATGTGTGTTTCGTGGTGTAAGTACCTGTATGCATGGTGCGTGAAGGGGTGCATCCCGTGAGAATAAAATAATACTTTAGTCGTTGCAGTTATACTGTATATAAATATATATAAATGCCTTTAACATTGTTTGCAACATACCTATATAATATAAGTACGGCATTTTTTTATTTATTCGAACACCCGGAAAGCCTCTTCAACGTCTTGGACTCTATGAAAATTCGTTCTCGGTCGAATTTACTGTGAAATCGCTTTTGTAGATCGCGATTATATTATTATCAATAACAGCTATCGTTAGACCTAAATATGTCTTCAATAATAATAAAACACAATCCTATAGGCGACCTATTGGAATTTGTATATGTTTATAGAGTCATCATTGATTGTCTACATTTCCACCGAACATTCGAATATATTGAACGCGTAGTTCTTTATCGTACGTGAAAGGTAAAATACAATAATCAGTGCAGACGGGCGTTCTGATTTTTCTAAAATGTCTTCCGTACAAAATTGAATCTATTATTATACATACATTAATCTATACATCGTTTGCATGTGTATAGGTATAACAACCTACGTGTGTCGGTCACCAAGGTGTAACAGGATATTATTTCTATATTAGAGTTTTCCCAAAATATTTTGCTTAGTGACAGTACAGTGCACCAACATCCTGCGGGGGACACATGTTACATTTTTGCATACTACGTCCCTCCAAGCATTTATTTAAGTTGATCATTCGGGCGGTATTTTATAACGAAGATTTTGGTTTTTACGATACAAAAATCAGTGGTGTAACACACGCGCTTATGTGTTAGTACCCATACCGCGGTAATGGTCATTTGCACAATTTTCTTGCGTATAGATATGTACATATATATAATATTTTTTATAATGTTTAAATATATACAGTGTACTGCGGCGGAACGAAATCAGGACAGCGGTAGCGCGGGTGTGTATGTACCTATCTAGACGGCGGAACCGGTTGGGGAATTTTTTTAAATAATCATTAAACATTCAGAGATAACTATTATTAAACGACTCGGATTAGCTAACAAGCGAAATGCCATTCGTGTATAATAATAATAATAATAATAATATTTGTATTATTATATATTATACGTTTGCAGTAATGTTATGACGAATCTTACGTATATGTATCTTTGTACACACTGTGGTGTAGTATCCATAGATCGCGATCGTCTGCCAGATTCAGTGCATACCGTTCGGGGATTGTGGAAGGGCGGCGAGCCCAGGCGCGTATAAAACGCCTTTCGGTGCCTCGACTGTGGCGGCGGTGGCGGCAACGGGAAACGCGATGAGAATAACCCAGCTCTTCCCAACGGTTTGCGGGCGGGCGAACTGAATTATGTCCGACCCGATGTGTGTAATCATACGTTTACTACGCTCGCGTATAATATTATACGTATATCGTTCGTACACACAATATTATATTATATACACACACATGCGGTTTATTAAACGACGGTCGTGGAATTCGCAGACCTAAAATTACACCTGTAGCTCTTGTATATGTGTATATATGTGTGTGTGTGTGTGTGTGAGTGTGTGTGTGTGCTTGTGTGTGTGTGTGTGTGTGTGTGTGTGTGTGTGTGTGTGTGTGTGTGTGTGTGTGTCTGCGTTCGTGGATGTGTGTGTCGATGTTATATTATGATAAATGTTGTAGCAACGAGGGATGTATTTTATTAGCGAAGAGGGGAAATAATAAAACGATTGTATTGCCAACGTGCATACAAGGAAAAAAAAACAACTATATGGTTATGTACATGTGTGCGTTTCTGTGTATGTGTGTGTATGTGTGTGTTGTAGGTAACAATGTCTGTATATACCTGTATCGTCCCGGTATTATATACATGTAGTCACTCACAGTGATTGCCAAACCGATGTTTTTTTTTTTTTTATCTGATTTTCATCACCAACCCCTCGTGTTGCTATGCGCGTGTTCCTTTGATCGGCAATGGCTTGTATTATTTTTGGCTATGTATGTATATTGTGATTTGATTTTTTTTGTTCCAAACCTTTCTGAATGCGTCGCTGACGAGTAATTAAATTACACGTTTTCCCGTTTCAGTTGTAGCTCGTGGAGGTCACATCAAAGAATCCCAAATTTTTACCCTGACGTTTCCTTTTTTCATTACACTGCTATCGCTATATTATCATTTGCTATATAATATAATACGTAGTTTATTTTCCCTTTTGTGTAGTGTTATAAAATATATAGCATATTCTAACTATCTAATAATCGTATCTCAATAATTTAAACGTGATTGTGATATAAATTATTCAACTCGCATATTATATAGGTAATAGTATTATATACTTAACTTTAATTAATTTTCACACGTCATTCTCGATATTAAACGCGCATAGCTCTTAAAATTTAGTTCACTCTGGTAGAATCCTTTTTGTGCTGAATACGTGTATTGTTGTATTTTAATGTTCACGGAAAATGATTAAAAAACTCATAAAATCCTACTCTTTTAATATTTTTAAAGAATGAGGTCATTTCGTATATTAAAGTATATAAATATAAAATATTCAAATATATATATATATATATGTACAATTTATTAGAGGGTTAAAATATTTTATATAAAATAAACTTCGTCATTATTTGATCTCCAACGATGGAAAAAAATCGAGAAAAATCAAGTCCATTGTTAAGCGTTTGGTGCTTTAAATCACGACTTAATAATTTCCAAAGGAATTTCATGTGCTTCCCGTGTAAGTATACTATTTTTATTTTTATTTTTTTATGTCATTCTTGAAACGTGAAAACCATAAGATTTTCCTATCATACGCTCAAAAAGTATATAACCATAGACAGTCAACTCCCTTTCAATGCCTTTTTACAATGGTATCTAATAATAATGAGCCGTGGAATCTTTGCCGTTGTTCCTCATCATTATAATATCTCTTTCAGAGTATTTAATAATGATTGCCTATCCGGTGCAATTCGTTCTGGCTCGCATGGTGTTTTCCGACATCTTCATACACGACGGTCACCGTGCCGTCGCCGCTCGAGCAAACGACGAAAAATGAAAATACGAGATTTCTTTTCCGCCCGTTTAAAACCACAATATACCGCGATCGGCGGTAGGGGTAGCGTGTTAATCGTTTTTTCACGGTGTCCACTGCCGTGTGTATACATTTACAATAGTATAATATAGCAACACTCCCGGCCGTGTCGCCGCCTACACACCGAAACGACCGCAACGTGTATAGTGTATCCTAATCCAGACGAGGGAAAAAAGGGAAAAAAAATTACGCATTGTGTTGTCTCTCCTAAATAAAGTTATTATCACGCGCGATAGTAAACACCATAGTAATGTCTTTGTTATATTAGACACGTTTCTTTTTTTCTTTTTTATAATATAATTATTTACTGTTAAATTGTTTAAATAAACGCGTGCATATACTGCTTTGCGTGTGTTAAACGGTTAGCGTCAATTAAATCTTTTGGTTGCGGTATGTGTTGGTTCGTATACCTATTTACGCTCGTGATTTTTTTTTTTTTACAGTTTTTGTTTTTGAGAATTAACTTCTTTAATGTATGCGCGCTTAGCAGTTGCACGAAAGAGAGGTCAAGTGTTATTATAAGACTCGATAGAAGTAATATACGCTCCATAGCAGCTCACTGCGCACACAACAACATACGTATATATTAGTATTATATAGGTATAGGTATTATACGTGGTGTATGCACATTAACTGGTTTCGAACGTAACGCAAATACGCAACGGCTAAAGGAAAACACGCTTCGTTGATAATAATAATAATGTAATATTTTGTCGGACCATCATGACACGACTAGCTCTATGACGGTGCACTATTACTATTATTATTATTATTATTATTATTATTATTATTATTATTATTATTATTATTATTATTATTATTTCTAATGTACTTTATTCCCATTATGGACAGCAGCCAATAGGTTAGGTTTGGACAAATATTTTCCGACTCCCGCATAGCTTTTGCTTTGTTTACTTAAATACGTATACATAATTATACGTATTAATACTTTACCATCAGGCGTATGCGTATTGTTTTTTCATTTCGATTTGTTGACTGTTTACAATGCACATACGAGTAGATATCAGGTATGCGGATAATTTGAATCGTACCTTTTTTTCTCATTCTGTACGTGGTCTATCTCCGGTGTTCTATAAAGACGTGAATATTATACACTACATAGGTAAAGATAAAGGATGGAGAAGAAAAAAAGCATCATCGTAGAATTTCACCAGAACGTTTTCCTTAAAAAAATATCGGATGTTTGAAGGCGGATTTTTTTTTTCGGAATTCATTATTTGGTTATTCAATGTTTCCACGAGACTTGGCTCCCTATTTTGCAACAAAGAAACCATTGAATAACGCATGATTTATATAGGTTTTAGTGTAATTCTACCCTCAAAATTGAACGCCTAAACAACACAATAAACGAACAGTATTTAAACTTGTTGGTTCCCATGACTTATTTAATTAAATGTGAATATGAGATAAAATATTAAAGTAATATACTTGTTCACTTTTTAAACTTTGATTTGGTTTTCTGTGCGTGTACACCAGTCGTAACGTATTTATATTAAATCGATGTATTATAAATATAATAAACCAATTTCTCATAGAAATTCTACATTCGAATTACGTTCAAGGAATGGCATGACCGCGACATTACAACAAACATACGTATGCTGTATATCCTAATTATAATTTTCCAATTTTCATTCGTACGAAACGTTTTCTAATTTGGAAAGAAACAGATGTAATGTTTTAAAAATTCAAACAGATTCCATTATTTCCTATGAATATAAATAGTTTAATTAATATTTGTTGTTTTCGCCACTTGCCCTTTTCGGGGATTCTGCAATTATTTCCCATGGGAATCGCCGCGGCTGTACGCAGCCAACTGTTTGCATTTTTACCCTCTTCGAAGATTTACACCCCATCTTTACAGAACGGGTGGCGGTGGATGAAACCAATACGCGGTGTTGCGCCAATCGCTAGCTATACTTCCTATCGCCTGGGAAGAGGTCAAGTTCAGTTCACAGTTGTGTTGATGCGGCTGACCGCTACTGATCAATCCACGTACACAAACAAAATATTTATATTGGCGCTTCGGGCATACAATAAGTGCGTGTATAACGTGACAACGGGTTCCTCCACAAAATTAATAATAACTACAAATGTACTAATATTAGTTATATTATAAAAATGGACGGCTCTCCGAGTAATTAATCGAAAAACGATAGTAATAATATGCATGCAATAACGTCGTTGTTATGGTATATAATTATTCGAAAGATAGATAGGTTTAACGGTTTTATTTTTTGGAGCTACTTCAAAACAAACTTATATTGTTGTTGTTTTAAATGCTATGGTTGTCATTATTATTTTTGGCGACTGGCGAGAGTGGTTATACGGTTTATCGATTTACCAAAAATGTAATATGACGTATAGTAAGTGCGAAAAATGCAATGTCGTAAAACACCTACAACGCAGGCAATTATTTTTTTTTTCTTTTGCAAAAATGAATCACTAATTTAAACCTTTTTACAATGGCAAAACGTATACGTACAGTTGGGGTCGGTGGATTGAGTTTAAACAACCCTATGAGATTTGCATTTTATAGTGGCTGAATTTTTTCTAACTGTCCATTACCTCTACACGCTATATCAATTAATTCGTGCGCTTTAACAGTCCAAGGTATTTCAATATAGTTATATTATTCTGTTTAGTTTTACTTATATTAATTTCTATATCTATATACTTATACCCGTGCGCTTAAAGCGGCTGTTTTGAGATTCATTTGATATCTCAGCTGTCCCTGCGTATAATATGTAGTTAATTATTTTTTTCATAGCGTGCATACTTTTAATAATATATATATATGTATATGTGGAATCTTGTAGTTCTTAAATTTTTTTCCAGACTTCCGAGTATTTCGTTTCTTCGCATGTTGCCGGTTTTCTGTCTTATTATAATATTATACAAATTATTTTTTTTATCGTTTATATAAGTTTTTTATGCACATTTCTCCGAAACAGTTTTTCTACTGAATGTACGGTTTTTTTTATTATTATGTTACCTGTTATATTATAAGTTTTCTAGTCGAAAATTTAAACTTTTGTCGCAGTATTACAATATGGCGTCGCTCAATTAAGGCGTTGTAACTGTGTATTTTTCGGGACGTTGAATTCGTAAGGGGAGAAAAAATAGTCGTCGTCGTCGTCGTCCGTGGCGTACAAAGAAAAAATGAAATAAAAAAAAATAATAAACCCATAAACAAAAAATATCGAAGGTTTGTATAATATAAAAGCAAATAATGATTGACCGATAAAAAAATATGCGTACACAAACAATTACCTCGGTATTCGTCTCGGCGGCGACTGTGATCATCGCATCTCTTCCCCTCCCTCTCGCACACTAACACACACACACACACACACACACACATACACACACACACGCGCGCACACGCGCACCTCTATATTCGCTACCCGGACACACACACACGAGCAGTGCCGCTGTTAAACGACACAATAAATTGATCGGTCAACCGTGGTGCGCGTTGCCTACGTAATTATTATTATACTATATATAATATATACCTTTATATGTACGAGCACAAGCGGAATACCTAATGAGCGATCGGCCGGCGGCGGCGTTACGCGTCGCTCTTTCGATACGCGCGACACTGCAGCACTCTGCGCGCACGCAACTCTTGTCGCGCGCAAGTCCCGTCGTAAACATGTCACATTTCATTAACGCGAGCCGTCGCATTAAACAAAATAATATATGTAAAAAAAAAAAAAAAACCGCCTACGTAAATTTTATTTTACTAATTTTTTTTCACACGACGACGACGCAACGCATAATAATAATAACAGACACTTCTAGCTCGTATATTACGCACGCGCTCGTGATTTATCCGGAATGAAGTAGGTATATGTTATACAGAAAAGAAGAAAAAAAATTCTAGAAGAAAAACGGGGAAAAAAATCAACCGCTCGTGTGACGACGAGTGGGCGCGCGACGATGACGACGAAACACGATAATGCGCTCGTAGATATAATTTTATAATATACGTATCCTATCCGTGTAGAATATAAGTGTACTATTGTGCGTAGAGAGGATATTATATATATCATGCGGGAGTGCGTGCGTTACATACAGTCAGGCGGTGTCGGAAGACACGTGTCGGCTTATTAAAACCGCAGAAATTCGTTTTAGGCCGTAGCGCTCGGGTGTATTATAAATATATATATATATATATTATACATGTACCTACCTACGTGGCGGCGGCAAAGTTCGACATCACTGTTGTGTAGCCCGCTGCTGTACATATATAATATTATCATAATGTATTCGAGCATATGTAAAAAAAAAAAAAATGTACGTGCAGACGTGTCGGGAGAGGGGAGAACCGCGAGGAGCAAGCACAAACGAGTAATAACGACGATAATGATGGGGTTCCACTTCACCGCGTGCGTCTACATAGTCTTGGAAGCAGAATCACACCCTACACGCGAGTCGCGCGTCACACGTGCTCTCCTCGCGAGATCGAGATGATACTGTTATTGTTATTACTTTTATTACTATCATCGTATAGTGCAGCGGTCAATTTCTGCGGTGAGCAACACTGCAGCAGCAGCAACGTATACCACATATACGCATATTATCGTGCTGCGCGTGTACGGCAAGTACGAATCGCGTTCAAGGTCGCTAAGGGAAAAAATCCAATTTTAATAAAATTCACTTCCAATGCCGCTCACGCACTCCTCGATCCACCTCCTCATCCTCTAAGCGCGTCTTCTGCCCAACCCGAGCAGGTCACTCGGCAACCGTATCACCGTGATCCATAACTGCTGCAGCAGCTGCTGGACGGTTTCTTCTATTACACATACGATATGCCCCCTCCATCCTTGTTTCACTTATCCCCCTTCCTGCTGTCGTGGAAATACTGTAATAATAACAGTAATACGTTTTTCTCCGAGAATGATTCCGCGTTTGGAGTATATTATGCATGTGAATGTTCACGAAAAACGTCTATTTCGCGAACGAAAATTGAACGCGATCTCGTATATGTCTATGCTGTCTTTTTTCTTTCGAAATCTAATGATTTTTTTCACTGTCCACTGAGTGAGCGTATTTGATATTATAACTACGTATAGTTACACGTGCGGTAAAGTTTATAAAAATAGCCTGAAACATTAATTGTGTACTTTTTATCTTACGAACAAATCGAGGGTGAGAAATAACCATTTTATAGGAGTCGGATGTATACGTCACTCTTCCCTGTATTGCGCGCGTTGCAGCCCTGCCCGCCGGATATGTTAATGTGCTGTGCCGCTGAGCCTTAATAATTACCCATTCTAACCCCTTTTTTCTGTAACAGTATAAATCTTAAACAAGTAATATAGGAACATGTATATAAAACTCTCAATAATTTGTCCATAATTTTTTTATATTTATTGTATGCATACTCTGTGTACATTTGTAACATAAATATATTTTGTGACGTATGTACAATGTACATTTTGATTTTCAACTCTTTTTTTTTATATAGAGTATTTTGTATTATGGAATATTTCATTCTAATTTGTATCGTTAAGATTTTTAAAATGGAAAGACAATGTGATGTATTGGATATATCATATTATACATTTATTCATTTATAAATAACAGTGACAAACTATATACCTAACGCGTTTTCGGGGTTTTGTCGAATTTCGATATAAATTTAGTGCATATGTTACTTCTTCAACACTTTATTTTAAAATTCGTTGTTTTGTTCCACTCCTCGAGAAATATTTATTAAAGATGTTCTGCAAAAAGTTCTCATTAATTGTGAAACTTTCTTGAAGTGATATAATATAATATCTTTTATTGGTAATGATGAACGATGTTTTATTAATTAAACAGCGATTTATGTTATCATTTATAAAAAACAAGCTATGCATTTTATGAGTTAGATTTCAAATTTTCCTACTTTTCTCGACTGTTTTTATAAAAGTTGTTTTTTCTAAGTTTATTTATACACATATATATTACTTATGAATTTTAATGCTTTGGAAAAACTACGAATAATTCAAAATAAATATTAACTTCAAAATAATTATAATTCCTTGGAGAGAATGAACGTTTTTGTTCAAATATTATAAAATATGAATTTTCATTCATTGAATCGAATTAATTTACTTGGAATCGGAAAAATACTGATAAGAATTATTTTACAAGTTATTTCAATTGCATTAATTGTACTTTATAAAATTATTGTTTAACCTGATTTACAAAAAATATAGTTTGAAATTAAATAAAAATCATCAACTATAATTTAATTATCTACATTTTTTATTATTACATTAGTTGTTTTAAAAGCTTTTTTGTAAAAATAAAAATAATATCGTTAAAAATACTACGAATCCGCACTTAAATGTCGTTTTTCGTTTCACACCGAAACATTTTTCCAGCAATTCGTTTAAAAATAAAAGTAGGTCCGACCAAATTGTTGTTGCTCGTAACCCATTCCATCATTCTAAATTTAAGCATGTTCCAAAGCAATTATGTTTTTATTACTTTACAGCATCGCTCTTATTTACCAACAATATTCTCACTGAACTATTTTTAAACCACGGCATTTTGTTAGTAGTAACAATAATAATATATGTTTTAAATTATGTATTACGTAAATATTTCAATCGATTTGAAACAGACTCGATTATAGAAACGATCCCTCGAAAGATCTCGTAAAGTATGGTATTTCTTCTGTTTTTTATTCTCTTACTCTTCTTCTATTTTCCGTTAAATGTCAACACGGGTGTGAGACTCTGTGATCGCGACTTGTTTGTCTGGCTGCGGATCTCACTTTCTCTCTCACCCTTATCTCTTATTCGTTCAAACACTCCGAGCGTGGAAAAGTGTCTACGAAAAGAGAAAAAATACGTTCTTCCCGGGGCGGAGAATCGCATGTCCGCGGCCGAATCGCCGTTACCACTGCCTTCGGTTACCCTTGTCGCCGAGCTCGCGCTCGATGTTCGCTATCCGAGGTGCTCCCCAGAGAGTCACGTCTATAGGTATAGTCGCCGACGGCACGACGGTGGGGTTGAAAAGCGGCCCGATCGATCCACCACCACCACCACCGCTGCCACCACCGCCGCCGCGCCATTGCTGTCCCTGCATTTCGGGCACGCTTTGTTGTGTTACTGAGGTGCGTGTAGGCTGTGGCCCGCCGCGCTGCCGTAACAAATCTGCTGAACTTTTTTCTGGCAAAAAATTTTCCCCGTTCGTATTTTTTTTTTCTTTTTATTATTGTTACTGTCGATTTCTTCATTTTTTCCTTCGTCAAGGGTGTATCTGAATCCCTGCATATCGAGAAGTTTTCGCCGCACGTTGTTTACTGTCGAGATCAGTCGCCCATCGATAACGCCCGCTGCGCAAGAATATACATACTTGGGTAATGGGTATATAGGTACAACACTACAACAGTATAATTAACAGGCAGTGCTCGAGCGCAGACGATATACTTACCCCATGCACTCGTTGCGTTCACGTTTCAACTGTTTTCGTATATATATATATATATATATATATATTAGCACGTTAATATTAATTTCACAAATTACCTATCGAAGAGTGCCTGTCTAAATTAGTATATATAATAATATCGCATTCCCGATACACGTGTATAGTTATAGCACATATTTTTAGTGATGTTGAATTATGTTAACATCCAAACATCAATGTTTGAATATCATCAATGCGCCGTAATCGTAGAACATGGAGTACATCAGTTTTGAAGATTTCTTACTAAGACGTTTTCAAGGAGTCACCCGAAAACGTGTCCCTTTTATTATTTCTTTTGCTTGATCGAGATTTTATGATCTGATACTCCTGTCTACACTCTGGGTATTTGCTAACGATTTTTTTCGCACGTATTAGTAAAATAAAAAAAACCACTAATAGAACAGCTATAAAATTCTAATGATGTAGATCTATACATATGTATAGACCTTCATTTCTTCGCTCAAGACACGTGCCTACGTTAGGTTATGTTTGCATGAGCTGCGCGAACCTTTTATAGGAAGACCCGAGGTGTTGACACTCTACGTCGTCGGTCTACCCCTTGTATACTTGGTATGATTCGTTGTCGTCGTCAAGTCATCGTGTTCCGAAATTCGCGAGTTTCCGCCCACTGGAACTCTCTCCTGATCCCTTTGACTGTCACCGACAATTCATACAAATCTACCGACCAAGTGTATACAGTTACGACAACCTTCCTTTTTATTGTAATACTCCATGTACCTGTATACATGGGAACGAGTACGCGTGGACATGTTTATATAGGTATACGCTGCAGACAGCCACGACTATAATTCACTTTTTTTGTTTTTAATTGCACATGCTGTATATATATATAATATACGTATTGTCTGTTATTTGCGTGTTGTGCGTAGGTATATTTTATATATACATTTTTCATTATACGACTGCGGCAGTTCTACATGAGTGTTTCTCTCTCTCTCTCTCTCTCTCTCTCTCTCTCTCTCTCTCTCTCTCTCTCTTTCTTTCTCTCTCTCATACACCACCGTCTAATAAAAATTCTCTTTGTTCAACGGATCTAAAATAAAACCTCATAGATATACTCGTATTAAAATCATGCGATCGTGTGAAGTATAATATATATTTATACTTCTCGTTTCATCTATATACGTTCAAACCTTATTCAATAATACAATTCGCAACTATAGGCGATCTAATATAATATGTATTTACATATTCAAGGGCTACACTTGGGATTCTAGATTCCGCTAAATTTTCCATTGGTTCGGTCGCTTGGTTGCAGTTATAACGTGTACGGATGATAATAATAATAAAAAAAAAACATGCAATATATTTTATTCGTTGGACTTGTTTTATGGTATGACTTTTCTGTCCTACACGCTGCCGCCACAATCATTGGCAAAAAAAATAAATTATAAATTATTGTGGGTTGCTTTTTTTTTCTTATTTTATTGGGTCTCCTAATAAAACTGCGGACTTCATTTGCCATGTAATAAAAAAAGGCCGCCGTCAGACAAATCTTTTGATGATAATATCGTTCGTTTAATTATAATTTTACAACCAGTCACGACATCGTCTTATTCGTAGTCGTTGTCGAAGGGTAACACGGTTTTTGTATTTCGTTTTACGATCAAGAAAATAATAATGACGTTATTTCAAATATACTGATATAATAATAATATTATCAACAAAAACATAGTTTACATTATACACACGAATTAGATCTATCGGAATGTGTAAAATAAATTATTAATGCGACCCTTGACAACAAGCGACCTGTAAAATTCGAAAACTTACAACGGCTACGATGGCTTTAACGACTTTTCCCATCTTCTCTTATTTTCTGCGCATCTTTCAATCTATCCATTATACTGCCACTCTCCCACATTATTTTTTTTTTACTAAATTAGTTTATACTAACAACTATATACTACATCTTGTGGTCCAACAGTGTGTATAACGCATGAAGGGATTTTGTTTGGTCTCTTTTCATAAAGGGCTTATCGAGGAGATTTAATTCTAATAATTGGTCCCTGGGCAGCAGCCGTAAAATTTGTCACTGCGGTGGTAACATACCTTGGGTGGTGCTATGAAGTGGGTTTGACGTGCTTTATTTATACATTATTTATAAATGTGTGTATTTACGTATTACCGAAGGGAACTTTTTATATCATTAATGTTTGATACTAATGTTATCGACTAGCCGGCTTAAAAAAAATATATTTACATGCGTATATACCCGATTAGGAACTAATATGTTCTGTGAGAACTATCGTTATTGTTTTGGTCGATTATTGATTGGCTCCATTTATTTCGTAATCCGTCGTCCAGTTTCATTTTTTTTTCACATTGTTTTAGTTTAAATTTTTATTACTTATTATTTTATTATTATTATTGATAATTATAGTTTTAACACGTTCGCAATAGTTTATTATATTTTAACATTTTTAAACTGCGAGAATAATATTATAATAGCAGAGAATACAAGAATATACGTGAAAAAAAATACAACTTGCCTTTAGCGATATCGTTTAATAATAGTAATAATTAATCCTGTTTATAGTAGCCTAATATATGCATTGCAAATTACGGCCGTTATTGATAATAAAAATTGTTCAAAAGTATGAATATAATTTTGGATTACATGAATTTCATTAATAACTGCTATTTATACTTATAGTCATTTATTTTTACACGCCAATTATTATCCACTTGAATCGATCCAGACATCTGAGAAAATGATTATAGGAGTATAATTATTTCTAAAATTTAAATCTCGCCAAATATTTTTTTCTTTTGGATTCCTGTGTGTAATAATTATGTGAATTATCTTAATTAATTACCAAATTGAAATATTTTTTAAAAAAAAAACGTATATCTGTACACAAAACAAAAGATAGAAAAAAATGTAAAAGAAAAGCTTGTTCGTATGTCTTTTGTGCCGAATAGAGGTCGGTAGCGGCGATGAAGGGTTAGTGCACACTCGACGAAATTAGCGTGTGCATGTACAAACGATGTTTTATATGAATGTATATGTGTGTGTACGTTTTTTGTATTTAGCAACCAATCAAGAGTCCGCGAACAAAAATGGCCGGAAACAATATAATCAGTAATCACATGGCCGTGTGTGTAGGGCACCCCTTCCCGTCCCGCAGTCTAAAATTCTTTGCACCACTACGCGCTGTAAGTCTTCTTTACGATCACGTGTATATGAAAACAAAATCCTATCGCTACAGCGATAAAATCATTATAGAGTCATTTGACATGTCCCCGAGCAGTTTTTCCAACCCCTATCGTGAACACATTATATATTGTTATTATTATTACTTTTTTCGGTACCTAATATTTTTAATGTCCTATTCGCGTGCAAGACGCCTGTTAAGTAGCCGGATTTATGTGTACTATATGGGAAGTGGGGTATAGCGCCGACTAATTACAGTGTGCCGCCGCCGCCGCTGCCCGGAGTGTACAACTTCATTAAGACGCGTGGGGATGAGTTACCCCCCTTGCCCCCGCTCACGCCTTCTCGAAATGCCCCCTACCACGGAGATAAGGGTATTAAAAGTCGATTTTTCCGAGGAAAAGAATCGATGTATATATATGTTATAATACTGCATAGAGCTGGTGATGGTGGTGGTGGTCTTCGTCGTATATATTGGTTTTGGCCCGTGGGAATTTAATTAATATAAATGGCACCGTGAGGGAGTAAACAGATTACGTGTCCCTTTTTCGTACCCGATATTGTGTATATGTATTATACGTATATATTTATATTTATATATATATACGACAACTCTCCGTGTGGGCCCAGACGCTGTAGTGTGACGGGTTGATTGGTAAAAGTAGTGGTGGACGAATGGACGGGTTTTCCCGCAGGGGGGTATTAACACGCAAAAGGGCGGACGGGGGCCAATTGAACAAATGAGAAACTCTCGTACAGTCGTTTATATACCACGCCGACGAAATTTATGTTCACCGTCCCTTATATAGCAATGCACCGCCGCTGCCCTGCAGTACATAATATACCTGCACACCTCTCCTTATATACACGGCTCTTTCGACCATTTTACCTTGTTGTGCTCGGTTATATACAACAGGACAAATTCACCATATATGCATATAACTAAATAGTCTACATAGTATACCTCCATACCAATCGACCGGCCGACCGACCAAGTCATCTGCTATATAGAGCTCTATAAAGTATAACGTGGATTTACGACGACTTGGTTTACATAAATGTTCAAAAGATGTGTATATATTTACTTTTAGGGGAGGAGGCTGTAGGGTTTTATTGCAAAATCACGATTTAATTAGATTAATAAATCGTATCGGCACAGCAGCGATAGAATTGCAAAAAATAAATTCGAAACTAATTCAACTTCGCGCTGCGCAATAATAACAAAAGGCATTAATAACTATATACGTATATACAGATGAAAATAAACATAAAGCTCAACGTTGGACATTTTAGTTTTTTTCCCCGAAACGAAATCCTGAGCAAAAGTTTTGCCAGAGTTAATATATATATAGCATTACGTATTTATATAGTATTTATATATATATATATATATATATATAACTTTAACCAATACTTACTCCCGCATACGCGAATATACCGTTTAATAAGTCTTGTTTATTTGTTTCAGTTGTACTTTTGGATACCACTACCGAGCCCAGTTTACGATGGACAACATATCCATACGGACCGGACGCCAACGCTGCAGGGGTAAGTCAATAATCTATATACATATAATATATAAATAAATAAATAAATAAATAAATATATGATGATAAAGTATAACATAGTACGAGGAATAAGGGTCGTGGAGGGAAAGAGGTATATTATATATATATATATATAGAAAAAATAGATGCAGTTTTACATGTTAGTATAAACATTCACTGGCGTATTTTTCCACTAGATAAAATTTATATCATACAAATTTACGACAGAATTATGTGGTGTTATAAAGCTAAATGGACCGGACTGTCCGTCGTTTTTGACGTTGCCGGCCCAAACGGGATAGACATATATACCGAGTAATAATATACATATATGTGTTTGCGTGGGTAATGCGTGTATGTCGTGTATATATGTTCATTTTCTTATTTGTTTTTATGGGTGGAGGACGATGAAAATGTTTCTGACAACGTATGTAACGGATTAAAACGATTGGGCCTCGTATAATATATTACGTACATAATATACAACGGCGTCGGCCATCGTCGGCGGCTGCGACAATGAAGTCGATAGAATTTTCTTTATTTCACCCTCATCGACGAATATGATCATTCCCCGCTCTGCTGATCGCACATTTTCGGTAATCTTCTCTCGCAATCTACCCTCTGTGTAGGAAAAACGTATGTATTCCACAAAAATAACTCGCTTTTCGGTATGGAACCGACAGCATCTTTATTTTCTATAAGTCCTTCATGTATAGATAAAACAACATATTATATACCATTCAAGAGGAAAACCATCGGATTTTACTCTTTCTGCTCTTTCGCTGAATGACATTGGTTTTATACTGCATGCAGGCTTTCTGTAATCATATAATCTCACATTAATCATCGATATATATAGATAAATATCTGTATACATTTATCCAAATTTCATGTAGGTATTATATTTTGACATAAAACCTGTTCTTTTGATTGTTAAATTATTAATTTGTATATTTAATTGTTTGAAAATCATTACATAGATAATGAGAAAGCGTCATTTATTTAAGCAACATTTCAAATTATTACCCGTGTATAAGTAGTGTTAATTAGAAAACAGTTAAATGTTTAACTTCCATGGAGGTACAAGAACTTAGAATAAAACGAGGTCGACTAGCTGTCAAAAGTGACACATTTCCAAAAAAAAAAAATTAATTAAGGTCTATTTGCCGTCTCGTAAGCAGCAGCTGTATTGATGTTCACGCCGCCAACGCCGATATATCCTGTCAATTAGTTTCGAAACACTTTTGCCTCACCATATTTTCGGATGCTTAAATACGTATGGTCTTGCATAGCCGTCTCGTCGTCGACGACCCCTCTCACAAACTTATATAAAGGGTTTTAGAAACTTTGTCAGAAACAAGTTTTACGGTTCAATACGTCGGTTGTCGTAGTACGCAGTGTCAGTGTGTGTGTGTGTGTGTGTGTGTGTGTATGTGTATTTTATATACTCGCTGCTCTGGTACTATACGAAACAGTCGTGGGCGACAAATTCAGGCGTATGTATATAAAACGGTATCATGCGTGTGATGTGGCAGCGGTCCGTGTGTCGGCTCGGTCAGAGTCCCATATGTCAGTATATTTTTGCTAGCACATAAGCATGGATTTGTGTTATCGCGTAAATATCGATCGGGGCTTCGATAAAGTACAACGCTGACGTGGTTATAATAATATCTTATACACGCAAGTATATATTATGTATATATAAATATACGCCTGATGCTAAACCTTTTAATATTATTATAATACGATTCACTCGGCCATTTTTCTTTGTATACGGGTTTTTTCGTGCTTGCCTGCTTGCCTGCCGTGTGTATGGAGCGGAAATGACTTCGATTTCGGTCCGTCGAGTCCACTTGACGTCCCACTTGGTATATATATACACGTCGTCGTGTCGGCCTTGCACACGCACAGGAGATCGGATTATGTTATTATTTCGTATTTCTTCCCCCCTCCACTCACCGACTAGTGTACTGACACGTGCGTTATTTTCCCTATTTTTTCGTATATACACGATTTCCCCCCCCCCCCCACAGCAATACTGCACACCCGCTGCAATATATAATATATATCGCATTGCGCGACCTATGCGTTTTTTGTGTGTGTACACCTTTATTATAACATTACGTTATATATATTAAAATATATGTGTTGTATTCGTAATAGGGACCGGCCCCAAATAGTCCCCCGCACACACGCCACCTCATAAAACTCTTCGTAAATACAATATATAATATAACACGTATTTTATATACCCGTATATATATGAGTGTATATATTCTGCATTTTTGCAGCAGTATTATATTATGTTCATATATGTATTTACGCATATATAGGTACTCACAACTAAGAGTATCGGATTTTTGAAAGGGGTAACAACTGCGTATCTATCGGTCGACTGCCGGAGAGAGGGATGTCAGACATATAACGTGGAAGGGGGTGAAAGGGAATAAGGTGGATCGAGAGGGTAATCCGATCGGTAAAATGGCGCGATCGTCCCGCGCTCGTGTCTGCTGTGTCGTCGAATACGCGTTTGTGTACCTATATAGTGTATAATGTACGCGTGTTTGATGGACAGGAAGCCGTAGGATTTTTTTTTCTTTTCGGACACGAGTCGTATTTAATATACAAACGCTCGTGTGTGGTGCCATCGCCGAAGGCTGTGTAAAAATGGGCGTGACGGCAAAGTCCAATTAAAAGCGTCATCTTCTCCTGCGTGCTCCTACGATGACGGTATAAGTAAACGTGCTCGGAATTCCCTCGTGTGCCATATGTACAAAGTACCCCTTGGGTTTATATATATATATATATATACTTATTATACGTGTACAGAGAGTCGTTCCCGTGTATATACTTTCACGTGGTGTATATACATATGTATGTATTGTCCTCGTGGGGCCCCTTGCAAAATTGCCGCGCGCCATCGTCTTGAGCAGCCATCGCCGACGAGCCTGAAAGGCAATATATATAATATACTGTATACCAGGGCCTAGAATTGTGTACTACTGTTCTACGACACACTGCTGTATTGTACAAAAAGAAAAGAAGTGTGTGGCAAATAATTTTGTATTTTTCCACGGGTTAGCATATGTTAATCTTACATTTTTGAAGAATAAGCTAAATAGAGGAATTAAAGAAAAAAAGAACGAATGGGCCTCGCTTTGCTGTACAGTTGGGGTTGGAGTGCACCTCGTTTATAGGATAGGTCATAATTACAATGGATTTGTTGAATTTGAATGCAATGATAGATATCATTGTATACGAATAACGATTCTGAACGGAGTTAACATGTTTGTCTAAAATGGGTATATAATAATGTAGTATTTTATATTTAAATTAAAATATAATACAATAGTATGCAATTTCGTAAAAATTTAAATTTCAAACAGTCATAAAATTTTTTCCTTTAAGTCAGGTAGAACTTTTTTTATATATTTATGAAGAGTAATTTATGGATAATCTAGTGTTAACATTTTGAACCTTAGTTATTAACAGAAAAAGTTTTATGAATTTTCAACTACAAAATAACTTGCAAATTATTGCGATTTTAACATATTTAATATAAATTTTAACTTCATGGGCTTTTAAAAAAAATTTTAGTAAAACAATCTCTGATATTTTTTAGTTACAATTAGTATAACTTATAATAAACCTTGTATTAAATTTTCAAGAGTTTTCGGCCAGCCAATTAAATTTCATAGATGTTTAAAAAAAATTTTTTTACAAAAATCAAAAATTTAAATTGTTCATAAATAAGTCAAAATATGTCAAAATACTTTGAAAACATAACTACGTATAGAAAATGCCAATATAAAGATTTGGTGAAAATTTCAAGTTGTTGCGGTTTTTCGTTTTTGAGTTAGAGCATTTTAAAAAAAAATGTATTTTGTAAAAACGTGATTTTGCGTAAAATTTCCCGTTTTTTTTGTAATTTTTTTATCGTTTTTTCGATTTTTTTAAAAATATTTAAAAAAGTTGGATTTTTGAATTTAACTGCTTAAAAAGGTGTCGTCAGACACAAAAAAAAAAATAAAAAAAAAAAAAACACATTATTGTAAAATCAATAGATTCCATCACTCCGTTCAGAATCTAAAATATGTTAAAAATGCATTTTATTTGGAACACACAAAAACTGCTTAAACTGTACCTACACTTCTTAAAGAAAATAGCTTTTCAGAAGGGTAGTCCATCTTTATTGGTGTATGTTTATTTAAATTTTAAAACTTATCGTGTGTTGAAAATGTTAGTCCTTGGTGTATACATTTATGTTTATGTATTTGTGTTGTACGTGTTAACGTGTTACCCGTGTTTTCCATTGAAGCACATATGCACGCGCCACCCCACCAATCACCATCACAGAAAGAAAAGCACGCTTTGTTCGCGAAATTCTGGAGGATCTCTTGCTCCGTGCATATTACAATGGTACAACATACTTATTTATATTATTCCCCGTATATTTATTATACTATTTATACGGGTGTTTGTGAAAACGAGCCTTACGTGGTTATCGCATATACATTCGGACCTCCGACCTATTCTCGTCGTCGCGCGCAAGGATAACCCGCGTTATAATAATAATAAAAATACGCGTTGGTGTTGTTGGAATCGTTGGAGATTTAAGATTTCGATTTTTAAATTTTCGTCACGTGCTATGATTATAATTATTATTATTATTATTATACGAGTGTGTGTGTGTGTGTGTGTGTGTGTACCTACATTTATTATAAAACGTTTTATTTTACATCGTTGCGTATACACAATTTGTTCGGCGTGGTGTGTAAATAACGAATTATTACTTCGATTAACAATAATGCGTGTATGGCCGCGCTTGTGTTTGAACGAAACAAGCGTAGTAAATTTCTTCCTACATTCACGTGGCCCATTAACATAACCGTCAATTACGGCCGTCAACGCCGATGTGCATTTTATTCTAATGTCAATTACAATACGCGTCCAACCGCACGTGTATGTTTATTTATATATAATCTGACCGTATAGAGTCACCTTTGGTGACAGTCATTATATATTATTTTAAATTATACGTCGGAATAATAAGTAATATAATGCACCGCCGGCCGCAGTCATCAAATACAATATAATTTTATTTATACATATGCATCACACGTACTACACTAAATTCTATACGCCATGTATATGCGCTTGTTCGTATATGTTTAGGGAACAGACCCGGAGTAAATTTCCATGGAGAAGGACTTCTCTAAAATAATTCCTACGAAAATAAATAATAAACGACGTATATAAAAGCACTCGATTGACCGAATACATTTATGACTCGTATTAAAGTTATATTACTTTAATTATATTCGCGCTAATTAAAGTTCGTATGACTTCAGTCCTACCAAATAAAAATTTCGTAATTGTTAGAAATATTGATACCAGTTGAATTAGGCCACTCTTATGAATGGATTAGTGTACAATATGTCATCAATATTTATTTACGATTTAATTTTACGATTACGTACCTACTGTAATATTGTAGTCCTAGTGTACAGTGTACATGTTTCGTGAATTGCTAAAAAACTTCACGCTTTCACCCTCCAAGTAAAAAATTTATAAGAACCACTGCTATTAAAACCAGGATTGATCTCGTTATATAAAAATTCACGTGGTTTCTATCGCACTTTTTTAAATAATTTGTCTTCCTTAGCTATTTTTACCAACTAACGTCATTTTTAAATATTAATTCTTATTTTTATAATTTTCAATTTATACCTATCTAACCAGTCTCAGTTGTTGTAAAATGATAATTATTTAGATTACACAATATATGATTAATCAGTGACATACGGTATATTAGATATGATATATCATGGATTGTATGGTTTTTCCTATGATACTTGTATTTTTAAGCCAGAGAAATATATTCGCATGAGTTAACAATGTTTGAAAATTTTCCGTAGCAAAATTATAATACGCGTTTTTACCTATTTATCACACAGGAAGGTATGTAGAATATGATAGGGATAAGTCCTTATGATTTCGTGTAGTTATAGTTGCTAAAAATGATAATTTTCTGATCTGTTTGTTTTTTTAATGATTTTCCTTTTTTCCGTTATGAAATAAGAATTATTTTTAAATCGGTACATTTTTTTTTTTTTTTGTTGAATTTATTTAACACGTTTTTTAACTGTCGGCTTTATGGGGTCCATCCGACATTTATTAAACGGTCGTATTTGAGCAATAAAACCATTTAACGTTCGTGATTGCCCATTAATTTTGGACAGCAATCGTTAAATTTATTGTTTTCCCATTGAGAACTATAAAGTCCCCCCCCTCGGTGGCCTTTTCTTTGCAAAGATATTTTGTTATCAAAGTATAAAACTTCTCATACGTATTCACTGATTACCCAGGTAAGATCAAAGTTTGTTAAACGCTGCCATATATAAATAAGTTCATGACAATATAGTTCATGTCGCTAACAATGTAAATTATCTATTCTATAGTTCTATACATATATAAAATTATAAAAACAATCAGGCATGCCATAATTCATCATAAATAGGTCAGTCGAAGCAAAGGAATATTATAAGTTTCTTTTTATTGAAACGATCCGGCACTTTTTAATCATATTACTGTCATAACAAATTTTAAATTCCATACACGTACACTACTATAAAACAATTAAGGAACATTAAATTTTATGGGTGTGATCCTGATTGTTATTTTTATCGTGAGTAACTAATCATATTGTTACTTTAAATGTATAATTTAATTTTGCATTTCTATTAACTTCATTGGCAAAGTACGGACAAATAACTGTCCTCTCTTTTAATATATTGTTTGTAAATATGTGATGCATTGTTAATGATTAAAGTGTAGGGTTAGCGTTAATGAGGGATTTATACGATTTGTCTTCCTGAAATATCAATAAGGATGAATTCATACTAAAAATGTCATCAATATGTGTTTAAATACAAGTATCACTTATATTAAAACAATAATATTTATTATTGAATACCTAATCATCCATATCTAATTGATCTATTCAATAAAATACATACCCAGTAATCACTGTAGAGAATGATATTAGGCTGTAATCGAAAATTATACATAACCAAATATTATACAAAATAGACATGTGTTATTATATTATTAGCATATGATTAAGTAAATATATTATTAACCTAAATTTGCTATAGCGTATAACGTATAATTAGTAATTATTTATATGACATATAACTCAATGAAATAATTTATAATGAAATTCTAATAATATAAATTAATTTAAAACTATTTAACGAATTATAACTTGAGAACTGAAATATAATTTTTCTTTTATTCTTAATTTTTGCTTATGTATAATATACGTTCCACGGCAACAAAATTGTATTTTGCATAATCAATAAATTTTATAAAATATTGTATATAGTATGAATATTGTGACTTATTTTAAATTTAAAAATAATCGCATTAATTTTATCTACGGACTATTCTTATAATTCTTTTTATTCATGAAATTTTACTGTACTATTATAATATAATAAATATGATGATATACTCTTTATACTTTATAATAATTAACTCGTTATTAGTTAATTTCTATATTATTAATAATATATTAGAATCTATTTACATAAAAATAAAAATAAGTAACAATGTAATGACCGATGATACAGATTACGTGATAGGTACATGAAAAAGAGATAGTCCTATAACAGAACCTTTAGTTGAAAAATGATTATTATTTATTTTGATTTCCATTATTGCTTTTTTAGTTTGTTAACAAATATGTCATACTACAACTTTTTATCGGGCTCAGAAGTTACATTTTTTTATTTACTCAACAATATCGAAAGGTATGAGAAAACTTAAAATATTCCCCATTATTTGATTGTGATATGAATAATTCGCACATTTTTCACAAAATAAAATGTAAATGAATAAATAAATATATATATATATATATATATATATATACGAGTAAATGAAGAAATATAAGCTTCTATATAAATTTAATCTATGTGAATACAGTCTTCTTTAATTATTGAATCGAATGTCGGAATAATTTTTAATGATAGGACGATAGGTATATTTCCATGCATTCCGCAGTGTTATGGGCTTAATTTTATTTTCAATTAACACTCAAACATATAAGAAGATAACTTATTTTGATACAGTTAATTGTTTTATTAAACTTTATAATTTGAACTATTGAACTACTATTTTATGTTCAAATTAATGAAAAACAGTGAAGTTGTGGTGAAACGGGTTTTTACGTTAATCTGTGCTGATTAGGGGTTTTTAAGCTGTTTTTGTAGGAAAGATTAGTCATCACTATTATGATGAGATTATTATATATTATGCTACAAATAATTGTTTGAAGATTTATCTGAACCGTGAGAAACCACCACAACTGTGGCGGTCGAGATAAGGCGTTATACTTATGCTTACGTACAAAACGGTGGACTGAAAAACAAGATATACAAAATAAAAGAAACTGGAGATAAGAAAAGAATAAGGTGGATAATATACTTAAGTGGCATTTAAAAAAATTGATTGGGTCGACACTGCATTGCCGCTTGCTTCGATAAAGGTCAATTAAATCAGGTATGACATTCCGCCGCCGTGTCGTCGGCAAAACGGAAATAATGTTCGTGGCCTAGGGGATTAGCATACACGACTGTGTTGTTTTTTTTTATTATTCATTATACACACGATGACGACGGTATTTGTGTGCAATTTTTATGTCCTATACGTTCGATATTGTCGCCGCCGCCATGTATATCTGGTGCATTTTTGCTCGTGTGTGTATGTGTGTCTTTGTACGAAAGAAAAAAGAATAAAATGTATATAAATTTACTCAACATCGGTGGCGGGTGTACACAGGTGAAGGTGTTGCTGATGACGGCATAACGGGAAGCGGGGAAAGGGTAATATCGTAGTCTCGTTTCGAATTTACATGTACATAACATTATCTGGTGAATTATTACCATTACAAGTTCAGGTCACACCCAAGACACAAATCGCGCATTCGGACGTCTTATTCTTTTTTTCTTGCTTTTTGTCCTCCTTCAACCGCGTTCTACTGATTTTCCAGGGTCTTAAGAACTGAGTTGTAAAGTTAGCACCATTATCGCAATACCTTCAATAAGAAGTTCAAGAACTTATTATAATTTCGAAGTTTATTTACGCTTGAAAATTCGTTTAGTTTCGAAATGAACTGATCATTTTTTATAACATACGAACAAAAATATCACAATATGTTATGTGATTGTTCTGGGATTACTGATCATATTTTAAGTTCAATACAGTTTGTGACGCTATCGGTATTCACAATAGTTACTTGAGTTCGATCAAAATAATTACTTAATATGTTATTATATTTATTATAGTATAAAAATCCAATATTTATTGGCAATATGATATAAGTTTACGTATTATATTATAATATTATAATTGCATATATATAATATATATGATATTATACTGTGTAGATTCCAGTTTATTTCGAATTATTATGCGTGCAATAACAATTATTATTGTATTGTATATGTAATTTTTGAGTTAACGATCATCATCATCATCATCATAATCGTAATATGTTGACGGACGGTAGAATCGTCATTGTCAATATGATAATTCATTCATTTATATGTTAAATTTTACCGTGATTAATGTAACGGAGGGAAGAGAATACAATAATCGTTTTATCCCCTTTTGTGCTGCGCTGTCAACACTTGGAACTACACCACATATACAGTAGTATACAGTTTATTTTTTTTCCAATATCATTTTTAAATTATAAATGTTTTTGTTACGAAATCGTCACAGACAACGGGTGGCATATATTATTATAAGATGTCGATAAAAAAAATCGTTGTTATTTTAGATGAGTATATACCATATTGTATATATACACAACGCAGTATACATATTATGCATAGCAGCAATAAGGGGTTGTGAATATGAAAAAACTATGACGATACCTCCATGACCGTTTCCGGTTATTAGAGCTGAAGCGGTTATTTGATCGAAATAGTTTTTAGATCGATCCACGGGGTTTTTTTACGGCTGATGGCAAATAATAATGATAATCCGAGAGAGTACTTATATATATAATATACATACATCGTAGCCACAGCCGCACGTTGCGCCGCTACAACAGCAGTAGACAAAGAATATATACTTGCGGTTTTCTCGATCATTTCACGGTACGGTGGAAATCTTCGTCCTACATGGTCGTCCTCGGGGCGAAACGTATTAAGAATTATATCATAGCGCGTAAGTTGTTGAGAACCCGAAAGAAAAACCGTGAAAAGGACCGACTAGCAATTATTATCATTCAGGTTACATTGTATTAGGTTCATGCGTGTACCTCTTTTTCCTCCAGAAATTACGATCTCATTGATTGCGTCGAAGGCGGGTATAATGTATATAGGTATGTTTTATTTTATTAAATTATTTTCTACCAGAGGGGAGGGGGTCAAGGGTAGTAAAGTGTGACTCTTTCATTGAAAACGTTTCGACGGGTTCACGGGCCACACCTTAGCGTTGTCGTCGTCGATGTTACTGCCGCCGTAGTCGACTATTATTATTATCATTATTATTACATCAAGAGGGCCATATTAGGTACCGTAGTGGTACGTACGTACATGTACACTCTTTGTCGTACATATTATAATACTGCAGTGTACCCGTGTGTAGAGGGGGGGGCATGGGAGAAAGGGAGATGAGTGAAATAAAAAAGAAAGATAGACGATGACACAACAATGACGACGGTAATAACATGCACCGGGTAAAAAAAAAAAAAAAAAAAAAAACGTATATATCATAGAAGAAATGACCACCGCGGCCGCCACCGCCAGATTATTATAATGACTCTGCGGTCTCATCTGCACCCACAAAATAACACAACGGAAATATCTTTTTGAACAATTGGCGAACACAATAGCTCAATGCTCGCTGAAAGATTCGGTCGTGTCACTATACGCGTACGCGATACACATTTATACACGCGTCGTGTAAATATAATAATGTTGCATATATTATTATTATATGCAACATCGATCAGAGCGCGTTGTTCGAATTATTTCCTTCCTTCAAAAAATGTGTGTGTGTTTTCCTCGTTTGTTATTTATTTATTTTTATTATTTTATTCCCGTTTTTTCTTTACATCTCGTGTAAATGTATTTTATATATTTTATTATACACACACACACACACATATATATATATATATGTGTGTGTGTGTGTGGTACACGTGCACTAATGTAATGAAAAATAAATGACCGACAACGCGATGTTTTCTCGAAACGATGACGGTAAATTATATTTTTACACCTACCTTATAATAACGTTTCACAAATCATCATTGTGCCCCGCTTAATCGCCCGAGTAATATTACATAGTAGTTTTCCGGTTTGAATTAAGCTCCGTGCTGTACGCGATATATAACTTATTACATACTATAATACGATTTTCAGCTCAGTAAACCACCATTCTTTTTTCTCTGCTCCGTATATGATACACGATAATTTATTTCATTTCCTGAAAGATAATTTTAGACTCCGAATGATAATCGATGTGTTACAGTATTTCTATAATGCACAGCCACCAAACAAATAAGTTGCTACCGCGGGAGCACTCATTATATACTATATCATATCGACGGCCGATGTTGTGTTAATATCCGTAGTATAACACATTAATACCTATATGGCAGACATGTAACGAAGTTTTTTTCGATCTAAATGTGTTTATAATATACGATAGTATACCTAAATCTGCAGTTTTTCCACGAGTTGTGCAAATGTAAACATTTATTCATCCGTAGATTTATTATAATATACTATTAGGCGTTTAACTTAGGTATACGATAACTAGAGTATCCCGAAGCGTGTAGTTGTGTGACGGCCGCAGGGGATGGAAAACGAGAGTAAATTGAGTGCGCGCACGCAAATCCGAAATTAACGAGCCTGTTCGTGTCAGCAGTGATCGTTGACAAGGGTGATGATGGTACTTTTCTGTGGGCATCACATAAACGGTAGCGGAAGTATACCAGGCTTATATACTTATATGTATGTATATATATATTGTAGGTATAACAAGAGTCAAGACGACAACATCGCTTGAGTAAATTCTCGCCGATACCACTTGTCAATTTTCAGGAAAAACGATACTTCGTCACGCAATGACCAAGTCTGTGCCGAATTTCGCACCACGCGCGCTTGTACAGTAATAATAATTTTAATTGCGTACAGTACAATATTAGTAATACCGCGCAGGAAGTATCACCCTGTAGTTACATAATATATGTATACCCACAAAATTATTAACGTTATTTGATTTGTTTTTTTTCCACGATCCACAAATCACTAATCCAAGTGCGTACATCGAGCGAGGGTACTACTGAAATGTGTAGGTATACGTGTTATTTGAGTCGTCGCGTTCCCCTTTGATCGTCACTGCAGTCAATGTCCTCCCCCACGCCAATGCCTCGAGGGAGTTCATTAATAATAACGTGGTATGTATGTAAGGGAAATTAAACCTCTACTCTCTCTAGCTGCAGTCCCGTCGTGACTTATACGCGTATACATAAAATATAATATCGAATTCGCCAAGTTTTTATGGCTAGCGATGATATTTATGGCGTACGTAGTATCGGCCTCAACTTTTACGACCGACCACCAATAGAACGATGAACCGCTTCCGATGATACATGATAACATAAACCACAGAGTGTAGGTATATACCTATGTACCGTATTATGGGATATTGCAAGACGGTATTAAACGTGAAGAGAAAACGTACGTACAGCGGAAAAGTTTTGAGAAGGGGATATGTACATTCTTACAGTCCACGTGTACACAATATACGTATATCACATGTGAAAAAAGTTATATTATACGGATCTTATTTCCCTTCGCACACTTTGACTAATAGTAAGTATTTATACGGTATATCTTATGATAATAGTAAAATATTATTATCCAATCTACTCATCGTAAGATCTATAAACGTGCCTGCCTACAAGAAGTAATAATATGATAATATGTATGGACAAGGGACATTTGGCTGATTTGGAGACACATGGTACATTTCTTGGGTTTAAAGAATGTTATTTACATGATATTTATTTTACACATTTTACGTTCCTTAGGCAGCGGTTACATAAATCGTTTAGGCATGTATGTAACTGTACGGTACCGAGTGCGTCCGTTTTTCGTATATGATGAAAATAATTTGTATCCGTCGACTGTTGTAATATATATATATATATATATACATGTACTTATGTTAATAAAGATTTCTTGATCGCATTATAATTCCGGCCCCCGTACATTTCAATGTTTAAAATTCATTTTCGCGACCGCCAGAGTGGTTTTGAATTTGAAAATATATTGCCGGTGGGGTGACTTTGACATCGTTGCGGAAAATTAGAATTCCATTGAGAACGCTCGCATTAAACACACTACACTACGCATAGTATTTTCACGTGTAGTTCAAAATATACACGGAGGGTCGTATATTTATATATATTCATATAATTAATATGTATAATTAGTATGTATTAATAAAAGCGTATGACCTATTTTCTTTCCCGTCAGTATAAATTTTTCGTTTAAACCGTTAACGATTTTCGTGTAACTATTAAATTATTATAATATTATACGTACGTTCGATAATAACACAATGTTTTCGACCCGTGTGTCTACGTATATATTATTATAACGAGACTGTATTATAATTGGACGACCAAAAGTTATCGTCCTGTGTTCTCGTGTACTTTCGTCTATAACAGCATATGGGTTTTGCAATAACTTTTGTTGTACGGTTGATTATAACCAAACTTTTGATGTACAACACACAACGATGCATCTATGCCGGAGACACACACAATTTTGTTAAGTACACTGTGTGTAAGAAATTTAACAAGGGATGGTGGTGTTGCGTAGAGATAAATTAGGGAATTCAGAGAAAACGTCAATCTCTTACACGTGTGTTTCTTAACCCTCACAATTTTCATGTAGGATTGATGTCCTCCATCTCGGTGCTTACTCACGGTGTATCTACTTGTTAACTCGATAACATTGCAGCCGTACATTCGTACCTAATTGAAAATAGTTGAATACTGTTTTATTAACCTTTAATATATGTACGTACGTACGCCAATGTATCGTGTATAGCGTTTTTAATAAAATCGCTAAACCAGGCGCATTCGGTAAGTTTATGGAACGTAGGTAAAAACCAAATAACGATATTGGGGGAGGGGCCGAGAGGGCCCGAAACGATTGGATGAATCGAGGAAATAAATATATATAAAAGGATCGGGTGAAAGCTCGCTGACCCATGGCACCCGAGTTTTGGATTACTCCAACGGTGAAGCGTCGTTGCTGTGGCGCACTTTAAGTGTATAACGTGTAGACGAGATGAAGGAGAGAATAACGTTGTACACGGGCAGCGGCAGAGCCAAAACTTTTGAGCAATAATTAATCGGGTCGGCCACAGCGACAAACTTACTTGTGTTGTACTACGAGGAAACTTCTCGCAGTCGGTGGGGTTAATCCCCCTCGTTTACTCGTCAAGAACATTTGCTAAATAGCAGTTCAAAGTTCTTTTTTTATTTTATTTATTTTATTCTTTTAAAAAAAAATCTTTTGTCATTGTCATTCCGCTGCCGCGGCCACCACTGCCGTCTAGCCCGATCAGTTAGTCGGTGTATCTGGTTTCCCGCGGCTAATGAGCGAAACACCCTTTTTCCAAACTAGACCCCGCGGATTTCTACAAACATCAGCAAAGAGTTATTTACTCGTATTATTTTAGATGTATCGCCCGCTATCAGTCAACTGGTCCCGCAGGGTGTGCGCGACCGTCGCTTTTTTCCCCTTTGTTTAATGAGCCGGAATGCGCTACAGAATCGCATTATTCACGAAACGGTAGAAATTTAGTGAAAACTTTCTTTTTCACAAAGTGCCACCGCCATCGTACCGCACATAAAAGATCTTCCCCTCTCTCATCAACCCTGCAGCCCATAAAGTCTTGACCGGATATGTATATAATAGAAATAGTTTTAATTTCTAATAATATATACTCGTGTAATTCATAGAAGAAATAGTAATCGTGATAAAAGCAAGTAGTGTATATAGTAATAGAAATGCATGTGGGTGTGTGTGTGTGTGTGTGTGTGTGTGTGTGTGTGTGTGTGTGTTGTGTGTGAATGTCATTTTCAACCCCATCCTCGAAATAATTTTTCCCAGAGAATATTATATAGGGTTGCAGTAATCGTTTTCGTTTTCCCGTGAATAAAACATGCGTCGAATTTGAATTTAAATCGAAAACGGGGTCCGTTTTAATTAATTTCCTTTTATTCTTTTCAATACGAACAAATCAATAAATGGAAATTTCACGCGCGTACCGCACTATATTATATAGTATTGTTATGCGAGTTGTAATAAGGGTCGTCGTCATGTCTATATATTCTTTGAACTGGAAAACGCAGGCCTGAGTCGACATAGCATCAAAATGCTCTTTTCTGAGCAACCCGACAAAATATGTTCGTTCTACCATTAAAAAGGACACGATTCTATCCTATTCGATTTTTTTTTATTTTTATTTTTTTTTATAATGTATCAAATAACGAACGACGCCGTTGTAGGGCTTCGTCTGCTGACCCGAATTATGCCTTTTATGTAACTAGCACGTCCGTCAATATTATAATACAACTGCATGCATAATATGAATTGTTACTGTCAATATTGTCCGAATCACACGTGTTCCAATAAACTATAATCTTTCAATTTTCCGAATCTATTTTTCAATACTGACAATAATCAATATTATTTTAATGTCATAGGTTTATTTATTGTATTTTCCACGATTTTTACTAATATTATACATTTATACCTGTTCATAATTAGAAGACATTTAACTAAAAGTACCGTTCATTAAACGTCGTACATTTTTTCGTCGGTCTTGTAGAATCTAGATCTTGATTGTTGTGCATAAACATACGTTTATACATATTTTATTTTTTATTCCATTTCATTTTATACATAATCTAAAAACACGATATTGTGCTGCATTGTCCATGTAGCTGCGAAAATAATTTATATTTATAATATGATGTCAGCGTGTTTTGTACATGATAGTTTGAACTTTGAATTTCCCGTATACTGCGAAGGTTGATTTGACGATCGTATGTTTATGCGCGCGTGTTTGTTTGCATACACAGAATACCGAATAGGGCAAAGTGGGGTTAGAAAACAAAAACATCAAATAGAAATACGAATAACGGGATTGAATGGCAAAATGACAGCGCGCAGAGCACATTCGTCGTCGTCGTCATGTGCGTATTTATGTACGTATATAATATATATTTAAATCCAATGACATATCTACACGCTGTGTCCAAAGGAATAAATTACATTTTACCGCGTCACCTTTTGAAAATCAAGCTTGGTAGCTATAGTAGCGGCGTGGACCATAATCTTTTGACGTAAACATTTGCATAATGTGACAAGAAGCCGCTGCTTTTCTGACTCTGCCGTTTCCCAGTGGCTGCACACACACACACACACACACACACACACACACACACACTTGATGTATTCGAATGACCACCAATAATACCCTTACTGCGTTGTTTCCGTCTCCTATTCCTACAGCTATATATACGTATATGTACGTGCGTATAACTCTCATTAGAATAGAATCTACTGGTTGTTAATGTAATTATCCTGGATGACGTTTACAAATCGACGAGCGGCCCCGTTGGTTGGGTTATTTTCTTCGGATTCCTTTTCCACGGTAAAAAAAATGTACACATATATACATTTATGTAGTATATAAATAAAAAATATGTGTAATAATAAAAGTATAATTTATATTATATTATATGCTGCCACGCCACCATATACTTACATATTATAAAAAGAAGGTAGCCCGTTGCGCGCAGTGTTGTCTTGGTTTGGCCCATTAATGGCACTTTAATAACGCGTGCGGCGGCGGCGGGCAATTAAATACACATTATATTTATATAAATGTATGTGTGTGTGTGTGTGTGTGTGTGTGTGTGTGTGTGTGTGTGTGTGTGTATGTGTGTATGTGTGTGTGTGTGGTGTGCGTACGTGTTAGTGCGCGCTTTTGGCTTTTTATACGAATGCTATCATGAGTCTCAAAAAAACCTACTACCATCTCTTTGGACGCGGTCATCTGTTGTGTGGTGGTGGATTGTTCATTATATATATAGTATTATGTAATATTCCTCCCCATAATTTTTTCTTATGAATACGACAGCATCGTCTTTGCGTTTTATTCTTCGTCTTCCTTTTTACGTATTTTCCTGTCTCCCCCCTCTTTCTCTCTCTATAATATATAAGTATAAAATATATATACATATTATTGTTATTATTATTCACATATATAGTAATTTTTTTCTCCACGAGCCGCTCCGTAATGACGTACAGAATTATGTGAAGATTTCTGGGCTCATTAAGCACTCGGTGGAAAAATGGTTTTCGGCGTGTTAATGACGCCCGAAAACGCACTTTCTCCTTCCCAAGGGTATATTCATGTACATTGCTGCTTGTACACCGGTGCCGCCGATGCCGCCGAGTTACACTGTCTTTATATATATATACACGCAGAGACATGCATCACTCGAGTCCATTGTTGTACGAAATATAATAATATAGTCTTGTCACGTGGGGGAAAATTCGTCATTCTATCTATCGTAAGTTCTCTTGAACACCACGCCTCTTGCATTAATCGTTTCTTCCGAACATTTGCTGACCTTTTCAATTTTTTCCGCGTCACTGCAGCAATGAATGTGTGTGAAATGTCGTCACCGTCCCTTTTGGGATTATTTAAAGGCTGGTTGGTTGGTTTATTATTATTATTATTATTATAAAACATTACTTCTTAAAATATTAAAATGTGTTAATGCTGAAATTAACTGTGGACCTATACGTATTATATATAGTATATATATATGTATATACACTGTAAAATATATAAGCAACTATCGAAAACCCTTTGAAAACTTTCCATCTCATTCGTCGATTGTATTATTATCCAGTGATGTGCTATAATAATATATTCCGAAGAAAATTAAATCAATCTTTAACATAAAGAAATATTTACTTGACGAGTTTGCATTAATCGACGGCACCGATCCAACATCGAAAATTCTGTAAGACTTATGTATTTTTCTTTTTCTTTTTTTTTTTTTTTATGCGAGCCGATATTTCTGACCAAGCATAGAGCATAATATCGCTTTGGATAAAAGCCAAAACATAGTTATACGTTTATTTTGACCGTTTTCTACCGACACCGTCGTATAACTTCTATATTCGTACATCCCGAGATCCCGTGTAATTTATTCTCCGGCAGTGACTCTCTACTCTCTGCTCTACGGGCATTATGTAAATTTTACGCTTGCAACAATTTTGGTGGGTCGGGCTTGACGAAATCCGATCAAGACGAATCGCCATAGACACGTTCACCGGGTGTGCTGGATCAGAGGGAGAAAGAGAGAAATAGGGGTCGGTATAGTACGAGATGAAGGAGAGAACGTGGCGGGCGAGTTGATGAGATTTCGCGCACGCTGGTTGTACGACCCTAACGTTTTGGATGATTCACTACATGTGTGTGCGAGTATATATTTGTGTGTGTGTATGTGCTTGTGCGTGCGCAAAGCAAATGAATACATTGCGTTCGCCCCGTATATACTATTTGCACAAGCCTTTGAAGGTGGATCCCCGTGACTCATCCGTGTAGACCGGAGGAAGTGTGGAAGGAGAGAATTCGATGGTTAGAGGTGGAGAGGATTTCGTGCTTGGAATGTTTTCGCAAAACTCTGCACCACCACCTACACCTCTTCTACACCGCGAGGGTCGTCGGATCATTAACCCAATGGGGGTTTTTATTTACTATCGCAATTGGTGACGACGGTGGTGACAAATTTCCAGGACAATAGAACCTTGTTATATTCGCGTTCGCATGTATATACCCCAGGGAAATCGGAAAAACTACTGCATATATGTATTTATTTTCTTTATCCTCATTTAATTTGAATATTTCCAGTTTTTTTTTTTTTTTTACTAATTCAATTTATTTTCTGTTTTGTTTTTTCCAGTGGGTCGAAGAGAGTTACATAAACTTTGAGAAGGACATCAATTGGCGGTCATACGTTGTATGCGATGTCACCAAACAAAACGTCAACAATTGGGTGTGGACGCCTTTCATCGAGCGCGGACTGGCCAATCTCATTTATATCGAAGTTAAGTTTACCATCAGAGACTGTTCACTGTTCCCTGGATACGCGCTGTCGTGCAAGGAGACGTTTTCGTTACTCTACTATGAATTCGACGTGGCCACCAGGGAACCACCACCTTGGGAACCCGACAGTTACAAATCAGTCGGTAAGTCTCTAGTTAATTAACATATATAATATATATGCATTGTCATAACATCATGCAACCGCAATGATAAAATCGTTTCATACTTGTATTAAAAAGCAATATTAAAATCCAACAAATATGAGTACTGATGGAAATTATTTCGTTATCTCGTCTAACATGTATTCAACCAAAATATTCTTCTGTGATGTTTAAACGTTTTGCTTTTTTTAATAATCATTGAAAGTAACTACCTGCATGTAATCGCCTCAAACAAAATATTTTTTTAACGTGGAGTAACAAATAAATAATACGAGACATCACGCAATTAAGAGGTGTGTGCGCATTAAATACAAATATTAGAGGTTATATCCGAAGACTTATTAAACAGAAACCATGTATTATAATATCGTGCTTGTGGGTATACGTAAAGTGATAACATGTAAATTAAAACCACGATTTCATTTAATTAGTTTAGTTACCAGATTTCGTATTCTGACGGGCAAAATGTTTAATATTCTTGCCATACTATACGTTTGAAGTATACGTAGACCGTAATACGAGTATAATATGATGTATTATTAGTTATAATCAGTGTTATATTTTAGTCTCGTTTGAAATTTAAGTTAAAATTCAAAACAATAAAAATCGCAAATATTATATTCTGTAATGTGTCAATAAAGGTGTTTTGGAATTGTTAACGTGGTGGTATACTTACCACCGGTATGTATATGCTTCGCGATGCAATTCATTTAGTCAAAGGATCTTGCATAAGCGGTGAAAACGCCGTATAAAAGAATGTTAGATCTTAGGATAGATAATATTCCTTTGATGATCCATATCGCTTTGTCTTAGCCCGAAACTCTAGTGCCGATGATGGTTATAACGCACGAAGTATTTACACGAACAATATATTTATATACAACGTTTCATACACTATATACAATGCAGGGTTTTAACATTCGAATAATAAATTATATAGTATATAAGTTATATGTATATAAAAGTATCTATATTTTTCGAGTAACGTAATTTCAAAATGGTTTTATACGTGATGTTACAGGTCGGATAGCTGCCGGAGAAGGGAGGTTCAACGCTAATAATGAAGTGGTGATCAATACCGAGACAAAAGCCGTGAAAGTTACCAAAAAAGGAGTATACTTCGCCTTCAGGGACCAGGGCGCGTGTATTTCCATCATGGCTGTCAAAGTAAGATGAGATAACGTTTATAATAACAGTAGTGCATATTTTACGTAATATAACTATGAGGTGTTGTATTTTTTTTATTATTTTTTTTTTTTTTTATACTATTTTCCATTAATGCACCAGGTTTTTTTTCGTTAATTATACAAACTCGTAGTTTTATATTATCGCTCGTCCGTAGATACGAGATGATAAAAGCGCAAGTGAAAGATATGCAAAGAATTATTACACACCATTTCCTGTCTTGAATAAAATTTACAAGATCATTTAAGATCAGAGATGTTGGTGTTGGTTAAAATTAATAATATTTCACCCGTAACCGCCGGTTTTAGCACGTGTATGAAATAATTTGCCCTTCGTGTATTTTTTTTTCTTTACATTCTTTCTTGGGATATGATTTTCCCGCTAATCATATCCCACACCTATGAAACTGATGCTACATTAGATTGTGCCACGTCAGAAAACAAAATCTCATCTACGCGTTTATAAGCGTTAGTAGTTGTCGCGTAGTGGTGTTGCCGAGTGGAGGTAAGGAGGGAGATAAGAGAGTTAAAATAAAAAAAGAAATACTACACGGACGAGAACGCGATGCAATAATTATGTCAGAAAGACCCGGTGGGCGAATTTATAGTTATTGTCGTTAATACGGTAACGTCTCGGGGACCGGGTCGTAAATTTCGTCGTGAAATAAATAAAATAAAAACACGGAAAAAAAACACTATAGCTATATGCCGTGGAATTCTACGAGGGAGGAATCGTGTTTTACGGTATACGAAATAATATCATACTATTACAGTTTCCGTAAAAATATTAATTCATTATTATTTTATTCCCAGAGATATCTAGTAGATAATAGCGGCAACGAGTCAGTAGAACTAAATAGTAAATTGTAAATACACTAACGTGTAGTTTTATGAACGACTCTGTTTTCAGTGATTGGGTCGTTTGCATACGAGATTCATCGTCTATTCATAAAACCAACTAGTTGATCTACTCGATTGTGATTTTTTTTCAAACTTCAATGCGATAAAGAAGATATAAACTAAAATTATATAGGTCATCTCACAAAATTATTAATCGATAAAAAAAACATCAAATTCTAATTCAGAAAATCTATATGTTTTTTCGTGTAGTTTGTGTTTTAAAAGTTTATTAATCTAATTTTAAACACAAAAGTTAATTTCAAACAAGCAAATATACAATCTTATAAAGCTCTCTAATTCTTATTATATTATAATACTCTGCAGCGCACGACTAGCAAACCACTTCTCAAAAAAAATCTCAAATTAATAGATTTTTATTAATAATCACGCTACCTAAACTATATACATATTTTAATTATATTCTTTATTTTGTTTTCTCCACTCTAAGTTACCATTTTATTTATTCGGACATAAATATGCTAATTATATATTAACAGTAATAACGCATAAAGTTTTCATTGAAATGTGCATAGAAAAGTAAAAAGAAAAGAAACATGAACTCTGAGTAATTGTATTTATTACATTTTTAATATTTGGTATGAAATTGAATTTATTTTCAATGTTGTGATTAAATCGATTAACATTTACATGTACACTGCATGCGTGCCAAAGTATACTCGTTTTGTAATTCACAGAAATGCATTATGATGTTCTTTGCCCCTTTCCAGTATAATTTATAGCCTATACCTATAAAGAGTCTTTTATGTTTAAGCCAGAGGGTTTCTGTAATTATTAAGTTTCTTAATGCGTAAAAGCTTTTTTATCTCTTGAGACTCTAAAATCTCGCAAGACAAATTACCGAAAACTTTTTAATTCGCGTAATGAAACTTCTTTTTGTAATTGGTGACTAAAGGTTCATAAAAAACTTTTTGAATGCTATTTAAATTTATTATATTTATATATCAAACAACTTTTACAAGTGACGAAATCCTGAATTCTTCATAAACAGATGTTTTCTTGCATCATATTAGAATTATATGATAGTTCCATCGTATGCGATATTATTAAATAGACATATATAGAACATCTGCTTTCAACCATGCGCATCAGATACCTGCACTATGTACGCTTATAACATATATAATTGAAAATTACACCCTTGAGACATTCAAACATAGAATGAACAACGTTTATTACATACACTCCTCGCTATGCGTATGACTATTATTTACAAACTGACTCACTAACTCTAGTCGTTATCTAAAGTTAATTCGAATGCATTTTCATATTCACTTAACGATTTTTTTTAAACAATATTATTTGGTGTTTATTATGCATAATATTCTATACTTTTTTACGATCAAATAAACATTATGATTCTTCGTCTGAATTTGTTGTTTTTATAATTTCAACTGATTATATTATGGTATAATTTACCGAAGTGACGTTTCAGACGTAGAGAGAGCGTGATGTAATGAAGTATAAATATATGTATATAAAAGTCAATGAATATAAATGATAACTTCAATGCAACGTTGTATAAAATGTCTTTTTATGTCTATAACTTTTTCAAAAAAAAATACACCAACAATATTCTGTATACACATAATATTATAATATATCGTTTGTATATGTACCATTGGGGTAGTTTGAAACGGGTCGAGGAAAACTTGGTTTTTATGGTTATTTTCTTATATTATACAAAATACACACATGTGCTCATAGCGACATAGCCCCATGCTGATCGATAAAATAATAAAAAAAACCTTAAAATAATAGTTTGTATGTTAAACTTGTTTTTTTTTTTCCGTAGATTTCTACGGCAATGTTTGATGCATATATCTGTACCTAAGTATTTTTTTCGATAACACTAAAAGTCTAAAAATATAAATGATTTATTTGAATATTGTAATGACGTGACAGCCGCGGCGTGGCGCCAACGCCAGAGTCACTATTCGAATATTATATTATTAAATAATTATGTTTTCCTTGAACTAATATTTGGACTTTGCCCACAGGTGTATTACATCGTTTGCCCAGAAGTTGTGATAAACTTTGCAAACTTCTCTGCTACACCGACTGCTAGAGAACTTACCCAAATCGAACATGCCACCGGCAAATGTGTAGATAACGCTGAAGTAGTAGGAGGTACTCCAACTTATCTTTGTAAAGGAGATGGAAAATGGTACCTTCCGTCAGGTGGCTGCAAATGCAAAGCAGGCTTTGAAGCAGACATAGAAGCACAAACTTGTATAAGTGAGTATATACAAAACAATAATTTTTTTTTTTTTCAGATATATGTTTGTGCGGACAATTTACATACGATTCAAAGTTGATTTCTTCAAACAACTTGAATGAATAAATGTCTGTTTAATTTATCTTCTCGTTATTCTAAATTTAAACATATATTTGTATAGATTCTATCTGTCTTGTAAGCTGTCATTCACATACATATAGACATATAGTCTAGTTGAATTGAAATACGCTAATTATAATTAAATAAACAATTTCATTATTTTCTCCATGTAACAATAATCATACTTAATATTTTAATATAATAATAATAATTTCAATCTCAGTACATTAATTAATCATTATTTGTATTATTTTGATTTTGCTGTTATCAAAGCAATTACCATACATTTTAATTAATCGTTATAGTATTAGTATTTTGACATTTCATCTAAGCTCTTATCATATTTTTACATAATTAATATTTTCATAATTTTTAAACTCGTATACTTTTAGGATGATGTTGTTAAATTTTCGAATATTTTATCAACAGCCATGATGATGGTATTATTATAACGAATAAAATAATTATTCTACTTGAATACGGATATTGTCCCATCTAAGAAATTATGGTTTTTAATTAAAAATTGTATTGAACCTCTTCTGAGCAGTATCACGCAGATATTATAATAATGTACACGTGTTATCTTACTGAATAAAACTCAGCCGGAAATCCAATTAAAATGATCTTTTTCCCAGACATTACAGACTACAGCGATAGCGATAACAACAGCAACGACGAGTTTCTACGCTTTACTTGAATAGTAATAATAATAAGCGCTGGAATTCAGTTTGGCGTGATTATAAATTATATCAAAGGTCGTTTGTCGTACTATATTTACATAGCAGCTACTGGAGCACGAGGAGATGACGGCAGTATAGTATAGTTTGAACCCACCAGAGGTTTGGTAAAGTTTTTGCGTGTGGCCGGGACAGAGATAATTAGCAGAGATAAGAGGAAACTATGTTATCTCGTGTTACCCATAAAGGAAAAGTGGAGAATCGCGCGGCCACAATACCTAAACAAACTGATTTTTCGTCTTATTCACCAAGGTGTAATCGCAAATTCTTCATCTAGTCGTTATTACAAGAGAATTTCTTTTCGTAAACAATCCTCTCCCCGACTTATTTTTAATCGTTTATCGATGTCTCATATACGAGAATGAAAAAAATGGCCTTTTCTACTGTGGGCACATTTTCTTTATTTTCCATTATCGTTTCAAAACAAAACACGTATACCAATAAATATTCGGAAAAAGAAAAACCGAACATTAACTGCATTTTTATTAGCGTTATTATTTATTAGTTATTGCTATAGTTATTACAAAACCATGTTTCTATATAGACGCAAATTTTATTTTTTTTCTAGTATAATATAATATTATTATATATCACGGTAAACGTTTGTAAATAATTATATATATATATATATATACACACACATTATAGTATTATATATACATAGGAAAAACTAAAAATCCGGTTCAATTATAAAAAATAAATGGTAACGTTAATTAGTATAATATGTGCATGATACCTCGCCAGTGGTTGGTGGGCTCTTCCCGACAATACGCCAAAAAGCCCATTAACGTTTATTTATACATGGACGTTATCCGCGTTTTATGCAGATGTGGTCTTCGATGGAAGAGGTATCTGTTATAGCCATGTGATGTGTGCGTGCGTGTGCGTGTACGAGAGTGGATCCACGGAGCGTTGAGGTTCGCCGCTGTCAGTGTTTGCTTAATAAACGATTTATATGCTGAAATAATTTATATTGCATGTATAGATAAAATTATAATATCCAATACAATGCGCCGCACAATCGATATTTCAATAATAACGTTTTCTAATTGCCCTGTTATGTTACTATTATTATTGAATTCTCGTGCGTGCGCATTTATACAAATATATAAATAATACACTCATAATCACACACGACCTGTAAATAAATACACTTGCATACTAGTATACGTGGGCCGCGTAATTCGTCCTCACGGAATGAGAATAAAGTCGCGTTGCTTGCCTTCCTCTCGACCATCCTACCGCTGAATTCTTTGACTTTGCGTAGGCTGTCGTATATAATACGCGTACGTACGTATAAGAGAGACATAAATGCGCGCGCGCTCGCGTAATTTATTGACCGCTGTGCGGTACACTGCCGGAGACGACGGATACAATATACATGTGTGAGTGTGTATATATAAATGTGTATAAACATACGTGCAATAAAAAAAATTAGTACGCGTGCAAAAAATGTAGGTATTTAAGTTAAAAAAGCGTGACACTGCCGCCGAAGAAAAAGAAAAAAAAAATTCGAAGATTATAATAATATTATAAAGAGGGTGAAATACACACTATAGCTAGCAAACAGACACGGGGCGTTGTTATATGTATATATGTATATACCTATATATAAATACTTATTATTATGGTATTATTTTATGTCGGCAATAAAAACCTGCAGTAGGTACGTAGGTATAGTGCTCCGTGCGAGTCGTATTTTTCAAAAGATGAAAAAATGCACATAAAACGCGCTCTTACCACAATCGCGCAAAAGCATTATCGTATATTAAATAATATATAAAAATCATAATTCGTTGTACTTTATTGAGGGACGCTTATGCGATTCGCCTAGATTCGCTGCGTATATAAATATTACGTGTGTATATACGCCGAAGCTTTTGCACATACGGATAACCGGTCTGCCATTTACTACTAAGCGTACGCGGTGCGTTTGATCGAACACAGTAGTAATCCTAATGATAATAATAATTGATGCCGATAATGATGAGATCCTTTTCCGAGAACGATTATTTCGCGGAATTCACGTCGGCGGATAGAAACATGTGGTCGTGGCTCGATTTCAATGGTGTTAAAATTGTATAGTACGCACCTTTGATCGAAACGCCGGCTAGTCCCAACAAACGTGTTGTGTGTATGCTAACTGTCGTTTGTTTGTGCACGTGTGCAATTTTTTTTATGTTAATGTTTGTTTCACCTTTTTACGACAAACTTAGTCGATGATTATGATTGTAATACCGCGTACGCGTCTTTCGAGATACCTTCAATACGCCTGTCGCCGCCGCTCCGGAGTAAAACATTTTTTCCTGACGCATCGTCTTCGTAAGCCGTAAGATTATCGTTATACAAGTTAGTACCAACGTAAAACTTTTTACCTAGTTCAAAAAGATTACGAGTTTCGGGAACTTATGTTTAATTAATTGAAACGGGAAGGCACACACATGCTTAAAATTTATATATGATGAATTTATCCAAATTATAAATTCCATCGAAAACACTTTAAACCTCTTTGTGGTATTTTGCGTAAAATAAAACGCGCCTACGAAGTGATGTGAGCACATAATACACTTGATGCGTGTACATTTTTGTCGAAAACGCGCACTCATCATCGAGTTAGAAAAATTGTATTTTTTTTTCTACAAATGTTATCTTTTTCACACACGTACGTATTATATGTACACAACTATTGATGTGCAGGCTGCGCAGTGATGATACGGAGGTTTATGAGCACGATGACAAGAACAAAGTGACAAACGATTACCGTCCATTTCTCTCTCTTTCTCCTCTCTGTTTGTGTGTGTGTGTGTGTGTGTGTGTGTGTGTGTGTGTGTGTGTGTGTGTGTGTGTGTGTGTGTGTGTGTGTGTGTGTGTGTGTGTGTGTGTGTGTCTGCTAATTTCAAGACCTCACTCTAGTCCTTGTCAGTCATTTTTCACCACCGCCGATGACGACGAGGTTTGAATTTAAATCGGATTCGCTGAAAATTAAACGGTTATCAGTGATACAGGCCGCTTGAAATTTGAATATTCCGAACCACACGACGACCCGTGGGCAATTTCTACACGCGCGCTATATAATATATTATAATAGAGGTCTTTTGCCCGCGCGCCGTCTTCCATATTTACGTGCATAATAATTTAATATGTGTATTACACGTGATAAGTACACGTAAGGTACACTCTGTACGCTTATATAGGGTGATAAATGAATGAGTTGCTACCAGCCGTTAATGGCAATAGTTGTGCATCAGCAGCAGCAGCAGTAGTAGACTTCTGTACATACTGTATATACAAAGTTCTTGGTGATTTTGTATGTATATATATATATATATATGCAATATACGTGTACCTATATTTATAATGGCAGTCCTCGGGGGTATCAATCTTAATCGAAAAGGGGACGGCGATTATATATGTGTGTGTGTGTGTGTGTGTGTATGTGTGTGTAACGCATCCACAAACAATTTGTCTCTATTAATATAACGCCAATACACGCCAACGACGATGTACTCCATCTATCATCCTTCTCTTGCACTCCCCCCTCACACACACACATACACACTCGGGGCAGTTATGTAACCGCGACCGCTGCAGGGGCTAAACATGGTGAGCAATTAACGCGCGCGCGCGTACGGGGTTTAATGAACTGCAGGCGTGGCACGCAGTATACGCCGACCGTCGTCCTCTCGCCCGTTGTTGTTATTGTATACGACAAGACCGATTTTTACAACTGTAATAATAATATTTTGTTATAATATATTTATGTATAATACTCACGCCGATTGACTAATGTATTTTTATCCGTTTTTTTCCCCTCAGTTTGTCCTCCCGGCAAGTACAAGTTTGGCGTCGGGGATGACAAGTGTCAGTCGTGCCCGGCTCACAGCAAAGCGCCTGACCAAGGAATGTCGGAGTGCAGGTGCAACACCGGATACTTCAGGTCGCCCAAAGATCCGAAGTCGGTGCCGTGCACGCGTGAGTAGAATAAATCATTATTATATCGTGGTTATTTATTACATCGCGCCCGAATGTTCATAATATACGCTTTAGATAACCGTAGTTGCGTTGATAAAAAAAAAAAAAAAACAAAAACAATTTCGATAGTGTTTGTCGATGATTAACGTTTCCGGAAGGGACTGCTCGAAAATCGTGTTGAAAACTTTTATGTGTGATGTATTATAAACGTTATTCATGCATCACACGTATGATATAATACATACATACATACTTGTGTATTATAAACAGCCCCCGCAACAACGTCTCTGCAATCTTACGATGGGTCGTTTTTCTTTATTTTTTTCCATCTGGTAATTGCGCGTGCACTTGCGGGAAGCTTAATCTGTAATTAAATTTGTTCAGTCATTTGTTCTCGGATGGAATTGAAAAAGGACGTTCCATTAAACCGTCGGGGTTTTAAACGACTTTGAAGTCGCGGTCGCAAAAGATCTCTCGCGGTCATAGCACCAGCAGTTATTATTTCGGTAGTTATATCAAAAGCCCAGCGGATTTTGTTGAATCTCCGCCGTTTAGAAACTCTGCAATATTAATAATAACTGTTCACCACCGTACCCATACCCCTACCCACTCTCAATCGTCCCGTTTTACCCCTGGAGGTGATATAAACCCGCAGAACCGCATCAAAGCAAACGACTTGCCAACCGAAAGTTTATTCTATTTGCATTTGTTCCGCAGGGATTTTTTTTTTATACATACACATTTCTTATATGCTATTATGATTATTATTATTATTATTATTTTAAACAGATTAGATTTCAGCCAGTATTCTTATTCTTCGTCAAAGCATTTTAAATAATATGTTGGAAAAATATGGGCTTTTGGACAACATCTTTTCTTTTTTACGAAATCTTGAGGATTTCATTTGATGCTAAATGAAAAAACTCGACCGCTTATAGTTCCTTAAACTTCAATCACTATTGATTGAATGTCTTGTGAATATTTATGTGTATTGTTGGAAAATATTTCGTTAAACATCGTACTCAATCGTTGTAATAGTTAGTTTATAAAACGGGGTAAATTATAGTTATGAGTTATGACTAAATGTCAACGAATTACTTACTAGTTACTAATAATTAAAATATTATGTAATATAGAGTTTCTTAATATTAATTAATACAATTTGTTTTATAATTTGAGAACCAATACATAGTTTGATTTAACTAATTAACATGACATTTTACTTAAGTAAATATGAAATACATTTAATTATATCTCAATCGTTTAACGGTTTAGCTGTGATTGAATTCATTTTATTATTGATACATCGCAATATCCTATTAATCAAACTTCTAAGTAAAAACTAAATTTCAATGGATTTAATGTGAGATTAATTGATTATTTGATTTACGATCATAAATTAATCAAACAGCGTATATTGTCATAATAATATACTTATATGTAATATTGTTAAAATATTCGATACTGATACGAATCCTAAAGATTTTTTTCAACATAAAATGATTATTTTTAAACTTGATTTTGAACAATAGAGATAACTGATAATGTTTTTTTTTATTGCAAAATCAGTATTCGGATTTCATATAATAAACAGTACATAAAAAAAAAAAAAAATACTATTTGAAATGTCCATCATTTTAAAATTCATGTAGAGATCTTATCGAATGAATTGTGAACCAGGTTGCAGGCTGCATCTCCCCTTAAAAATAACATAATATATAAAATCGATCCGTGTGGAACAATTTAGGTGAGATTGTGCGTATAAGAGAAAGAGACATGTCGTCGCCGTCGTCATCGTTGTTGTTGTCAAACAACCACATCGAGAACTAACCAATAATTCAGCAAACAAACACTCGCATGCATAACGTAACATCATTTCGAGTAAAGAATTTGGTGCGAAATCCAAACCTATTGTTATATCGTTGTTCGGTTGGGACGAAAACATGTCATTCGACCACCGATGTTTATCTACTGGGAAAACACGGAGGTTCGTTGATGGTGGCAGTGTGGATACACAATAACGGGTCCTTCTCTCTTAGGGCCGAGGGTTTGAAGTATAAGAATGACATAAAAAAAAAAAAAAAAAACTAGTCTGGCCCGTAAAATAAAACGTATACGGCAGATTTCCGAGTTTCTGAATTTCTATCATTTCATCCTCTCATCCTCACCCTACCACCCCACTCATGGTTACATTTCTCTCAAGATGTTTATCTCATCTCCGAGGACGACGTTTTAGTGAAGAACCGACTGCGACTGATGACGACGACACGACGACGACGACAACAACAACGACGGGGTCGATCGAGAGTTCTAGCAATAAGACGGTGAGGTGATATGGGGAGAGGTAAAAAGAAACCGTAATACTGTGCCGACGATAAATCTCTAAAGACAGTAAACACGGCCCTGCGCGGATTGACGTAGAAAACTTAACTTATCAGCAGATGTTTATCGTGCCGACGGCATGGCGGGTTATAGTATACACACAACTGCAGTTCTTTCGTTTGGAATTGAAAGAAAAAATAGGCCCGTGTGTGTGCGCACTCGACCAGGGAAAACGTTGACATCGTATATACCCGGAGAGTCACAATGATCGATTCGAGTATTTATTTTTTATTTTTTTACCCCGTGTAAATATTTCCATATGTACGTCTGTATGTTTTGTTAAACCCTTAGGAATTAAAAATCTAAAAGAAAAACTCGTTTAGTCTAACCCGGACTTGGTTTATTTTTTCTATATATTTACTATAAATATTTTTTTTATTTATAGAATTCTTAGTTGAGTTCTCACAGTCACGATGATCCCCTATAGATATCCTCTTCGCACTTAATTAAATAAACAAATCGTTGGTTATACACTTGCGTGTTAAGTAAATTTTCGAAATTTCCATAATAATTATACATCATTTAAAATAGTATTTCATGATATTTGATTCTATTTTTTCGCTCTCTAAAACTCGGAGAACACTCATCAATGTGTATATATCCTTAATTTTATCTGAATAAAAATATATGTTTAGACATAATAATATACAACTCCAACGCTTAGTGTCTCGATGTGCTCCTAAATATATGTACGTATGTATATAATGTATTTGTGCGCGTATAATAATATATATACACATATATTATACAGAGGTTATGAACCTAAAAGGGATGTACATCCTTTATGTTGCGTGTAATATAATGAGAAAAGTCGCCTCGGCACAACCTACCCAGACGAACTCTTCAAAAATGCTGTTGCCGCAGTATACAAAGTGGCGGCCCAACCTCTTTTTTTGTCTTTTTGTATACACCACTTTTTTTATTATTATTATGATTATTATTATTATATGTGTATATACGTGAATTTTGCTGTCGTGCAAAGAGCACGTCTGACGATGAAGAGAACTCTTTTTCCTCCACATAAGGAAGTCTGCACTCCGAGTACACTATGTAGTATATACATATACATACATTGATATTTTATACATATACATCTACATATATATATATATATATATATACTACTGTGGTAGCGCAAAAAAAAAACCAGTGGTTGGAAAATTATGATTTACCGGCTAATTATTTTCGGGTTTCGAGTTCGACAAAGCAAGCTCTTTTTTTCCCAGCGCGATTGAAGTGTGTTAAACACTCGACGAAGGCCGACATAGAGTCGCTGTCGTACCGCGTATATAGTATAATATATGCGATGTTTGACTTGCCGCGAGTACTTGTTGATGGTAATTAGGCCGATTTGCTCGAGTTTTGTTTCGCCAATATTCTGAAAAGATTTCCTCAGGATGCTGCGACATAATAAGGCGTCGTTGGATTTCGTCATTCTTTTAGAGCCTGAACATTTTTACTGCGACAAGTACTTGATTACGTTAGACAGTCGAAAGCGGAAAAAAAACCGCTACGGCACAAAGCGTTATTACATCGTGTATATATACGTATACACTTGGAAACCCTATCTGTAGAATTCATTTCGGCGCGGGACCACTAAAACCTTTTAAATCTGTCAAAGGAAGGCGGAGACGGTGGTATATTTCTTTTGGCTTTTTCCATAATAGTTTTTTTTTTTTTTTTGCATTCGTAATAGGTTTTATATATGTATATATATTACAGTCGATAAAAGCTATTATCCGTCGTCGCATTATTATTTATATCCGATTTGAATTGACGAATAAATCCCGATCGCTTTTCATACGGTCGCCCGACAACGGCGGCGGTCGGTAAACGGACAGAGTAGGTTCGCACGAGATTACTTTAAGCGAAATTTCTTTCTTTCGTTTCCCAGTTTTTATCTCGAGAGGTTAAGCTATAATAAATTTTCCGGAAATTGCGCACTCAGCGTAGGGGGCAAAAAAGTACATAGCAGCCGCCGCCGTCGCAGTTTGTTATTTATAAAGAATTATTTTCATTAAAATCTTTTTGGTTTTTAATAATTAAAACTACCAACCACGCGCATTACCACCAACACCATTGCTCTTTCCGCAGAGTTTCTCTTAGTATTTTTTATTTTATTTTTTTAATGAAAATATAAGCAACTCATAGCCGCCGACGTTTTGCGCATTCGCTGCAGAGTCAGAGGTGCCCGTTAAATTTTACGGTTTTTATTTTTCTTCTTTTTTTCATTGCAATTAAAAAATTTCATTCAAACACCAAGCAATACATTACTTATTTTTCATTTTGGATAGATGAAAAATGACATTATTGTTGCTCGTTCGATAACACGAATGAAAAGATTCATTTTCGTGTCAGTAGTTCTGGTACTTTATCACTACTCGTGCACCTATATATATATATATACTATGAAACAGTGGAGACGAAAAATAAAATACATTTTATAACAATACAACACAAAGGTGAAAGTTTCCGTGTCCAGACGTTAGCTAATTATTTGAAAATTGCAGTCTGCTTTTATCTCGTTTTGCGAATGACAAAAATAACAATTATCGTATGGGATCAGGGAATTCAGGTGGCCGACGAAAGACAAATTAAGTTTTTCTTATGAATACTGGAAAACGATGAGGAGAGTGAATAATATTATACTGATTACGGTGGAAGATATTCGTTGAATATTTTAAGAGGAGACGTGTTTACCTAGTGAAGTTGACCTCGACAGAAGGAGAAAACGATGACCGTGAACTTATACTTGTCTCGCAACATCGTATTATTTGTCTTCGAACTATACTCCAGTGAACGTCATCAAGGTGGCGGTAAATGTTTGCATATTGTTCTTCGAAACTAAATTCCACCGTTATACTATATATATATATATATATATATATATATATAGGTTTATAGGTACCGACGATAAATATGTACGTATGTGTGTGTTATCCTTGTTACGGCAGTAATATAAATTCGGAACACGAACCGTGCATATCTGCATAAGACCTGTTCTATAGTGATTGAAATCCTGACAATATCTAATATTATAATATGTTGTATTGTTTTTGAAGGCGCTCGGAGATTAAAATTTTACGACACACTTGATTTGTATTTCATAGTGTGAACCGTGGGTGCCGGGGTATACCCTACGGCCGTTGTTGTATACGTTTATAATTATTATTACCGCAGCGATGGTGATGGCAACGCATAATCTACATATACATGATAACTATATGTCTATATATGTAAAAAAAAAGGATACACATGCGGAGAGTAATTTCCACGTCGACCTGCTCTTGTTATTTACGGTTTATATACGCGTATTTGATGCCGGTTAGTTATTTATACATACATATTGAAAGATATTTAATATTATGTACACGAAAGCTTCCAGTCTGTCAGTTCGTCAGTATTTATCTCTCTCTCTCTCTCATGCGCGTCTCTGCCTCTTTCTTTCTCTTTCATTTGTTTCACCGCGACATGGCCAAGTCTCAGCAAGTATAATATATGCTTGCCCATTCGATCAATTTAAAACTCACCCGTTCACCTTACGGCCGTAAATAATAATAATATCCTCCGCCGCCTATGCACTCGTATAACAATAATATTACATACTACGTATAATATATAATATATTGTTTTTTTTTTTTCTGCATGTATAGAACCGCCGTCAGCGCCGCAAAACTTGACTGTCAACTTTGTAGACCAGTCGACTGTGACCCTATTGTGGAACCCGCCGAACTTCCTTGGCGGCAGAACCGATATCGTGTACAGGGTGACGTGCGACATGTGCGGTCCATCCGTTATGTTCATGCCCAACATCGTGAGTATACGCTTACATAATATCATATAAAGTATATTATTTATACTATATTATAATGCCTAACCGTTCTCTGCCCTTTTTCCCCCTATACCGCGTACACACGTAGTCTAACTGTTTCTGTCCACGTCCGTACACTCTACGTGTATAAGCACATATGCGTTGACCACTTAAATAATCGTTTGTTATATCCTACCATTCAGGAGGTATTTAACGACACCAAGGTAACGATAAGTGGCCTAAGTCCGGTTACCACGTACAAATTTCACGTATGGGCCGAAAACGGTGTCAGTAACCTAACGACGCCTGAGAACCGGCAGTTTGTTGACATAGCCGTGACCACTACCGAAGCTTCCATGAAATCCGCATCCGTCAACAACGTTCGCGTCATGCTGGTCAAAGCGTCCGAAATCGCACTGTCGTGGGACCCGCCCATGACCGGTTTCCTGGATTCCGGTGACGACGATGCCGTGGAAGTTTACGAGGTAAGCGAATATGTGTACATTTCGTGTTCCGTTTCTTAAACGATATATTCCGCGTGTTCCTCAACAATTATGATAATTCATCTGACGAAGCATCGGATTGATGATAAACCTTATCATGTCATCGCTTCGCGCACCACCCTGGTCAGTAGGTGTGCTATCGGATTCATCGAGGAGCAATCAGATTGTCCACCTGATTTTTAGAATTTTCAAGGAACACCGAAAAACATCAGATGACCAATCTGATTAACCATCAAGTGTATTGAGGAGTACACGGATTATATACATACCTATATACATATAATATTACGTGTGCTGATGCCAAATGTTTTTTCCCGTGCCACAGGTGAAGTTCTATTCCCGGGGTGACGAGTCGAACACCAGTAGCAAACTTACTGCCGACCGGCACGTGGTGTTCACGGCTCTCAGGCCCAAAACGGAATATGGGTTTCAGGTGCGAGCTAAGTCCTCTCACGGTTGGGGCGAGTACAGCCCGACCATATATAAAACGACGGGGCAATTACTCGGAAGCGGTAAGAACACACAACAACAAGTCCAAAGAAAAAACGGGATTAAAGATGACACGGGTAAAACAAATTTATTTGTTGAGAATGACAGGCCGTCCCGACGCGTCGTCCCTTTTTTGCGCCAAACTTGAATCACACGCGTTTGCTAACGATTGTTTTCTTTTTTTTTTACATTATTCTATAGCCTACATTGGCGACGAAGATAACATGGAAGTCCGAATAATCGCTGGTGCCACGGTAGCGGTCGTGGTCGTCTTAGTAGTCGTCATCATCATGACGGTATTGTTCTTGAGAAGGTATGTGGTTTTTATTGTTGCACTCTCTTGATGAGTAACTTTTGACACTGTAATCACTACTATGACTTAACATTTTTTTCTTTTATTTTTCATTTTCAGCCGGAGTAATGACGAGTGCAATAAAAAACAACCGAGTGATTGTGACACATTAGAATACAGGAACGGAGAAGGTAAGGAGGCCGTGTTTTCGGCAATTAGTTTTAAAAGAATAAACATTTAGGACCCGCCTTAGTTAAATTTACATGTTAAAAAATAACCATTCGGCGAAGGTATCTCGTCGTTAATATTCCTCTCTCCTTTTAGTTCAAAGTAAAAATTCACACATTAACTTACCTTTATACTCCTTTAAAATTAACGTGCACCACCTAGTTTTCATGTTTTTGTGTGTTTTACATGCATCCAAAGGACTTGTTGTTACCTACAGTAAGTGTATTATATAGTTTTCCCTAGATAATAAATAGATTATTTTTTGTTCACATATACATTTCCTACCAATTACTTTTCTTTATTTTGTTTTCACAATTTCAATTTAATTACATCCGTGTGATGGTAATGCGTTTGTTTGTTTTATTTTTTGTTTTTAAACATTTAGTACCGTTTATTTTCGTTCCTCCCTCATTCCGCGTATTTTGCTCGTAGTATACATTGATATATTAATATATTTTGTCCTAATAACCCTGGGGCGCAAACTGCTGATTGACGGATGCTAACATTTTTGTTTATTTTTGTTCGCCTGCATTCTGCTTTGTGCTTTTGGTGTGAACACTTGTGTTTTGTTTTTGTTTTCCAGTGCATTGCAATTTGGACAATCCTCCCATAGTTGCCACTCACACTAGCAGCAGTAAGTCCATGGCTAATAGTTTTCCACTTTTGCGCCTACATTTTCTTTTTTTTTTTCATTAACAACGAATTTAATCGAGCTCAGTCAAATGTCTACATGTATATAATTGTGCATTGTTTTACAGTGACCACTCCTTTGTTCACGCAAGTCGGCTCGACCACATCAAGATCATACATAGACCCGCACACATACGAAGATCCAAATCAAGCGGTCAAAGAATTCGCCAGAGAGATCGACGCTTCGTATATCACTATCGAAGCGATAATTGGTGAGTGACCCTGGCGTGTTATATCATGTGTACAGATATCACCCAATCTTATTGATCAATCGAACTATTATATAAACCGTGTAATTTTTGATTCTCGACAGGTGGTGGAGAATTTGGTGACGTCTGCAGAGGCAAATTAAAAGTTCTCGGGTCGCCTTCAGTGGAAGTCGACGTAGCTATCAAGACGTTGAAACCGGGAAGTTCAGACAAAGCACGCAACGATTTTCTGACGGAGGCCTCGATAATGGGACAGTTTGAACATCCGAACGTGATATTCTTACAGGGCGTCGTCACCAGATCTAATCCAGTAATGATAATCACCGAGTACATGGAAAACGGTTCGCTAGACACGTTTTTGAGAGTGAGTAACATTATGATTATGGTCGTGATGGCCTAATTATGCTAAGGAATCGTTTATTTCTTATAAGAAGGCTTTTTATTCTGTTAAACATTTTTATTCATATATAAAACTTTTATGCCGAATCTATATAGGCCAACGACGGGAAATTCCAAGTCCTTCAATTAGTTGGCATGTTGCGGGGTATCGCGTCCGGCATGCAGTACCTCAGCGAAATGAACTACGTGCACAGAGACTTGGCCGCCCGAAACGTACTAGTCAATGCCCAGCTCGTTTGCAAGATAGCCGATTTCGGTCTGAGCCGAGAGATCGAAAGCACTACCGAAGGGGCATACACCACTAGGGTAAGCAACATTGATTGTATTATATTTATTTGTATGTTGTGCGCACGTGTATGTGCATGTGCATGTGTTGCTTCTACGACGATTAACCGGATTGTTGTGTTTATTGACAGTTTTCGAATTTCCAGGGCGGTAAGATCCCAGTCCGATGGACCGCACCCGAAGCCATTGCGTTCCGAAAATTCACATCCGCATCCGACGTATGGTCGTTCGGCATTGTCGTGTGGGAGGTCATGTCGTACGGAGAACGTCCGTATTGGAACTGGAGTAACCAAGACGTGATAAAGTCGATCGAAAAGGGTTACCGGTTACCGGCACCCATGGATTGTCCAGAAACCATATACCAGTTAATGTTGGACTGTTGGCAAAAAGAGAGGACGCATAGACCGGTGTTCCTGTCCATTGTAAAAACTCTCGACAAACTCATAAGGTGTCCGGAAACGCTTAGACGGATCGCTCAAAATAGGTAAAACTTGATTTTATATTATTTTTCATTAACTACTTATAGTAGATCGAAGTTTATAAATATCGATTCTCGCCGTTTATTATATTCATGTTAAACTATGTGTAACTTGTACAGTTAATAGTTATACCTTTATATTTTGTTCTCGAGAATCGTTATTTGTTCCGATCTTCATTTTGGTTTCATAATACATTTTTTTTTAATCATTTTTCTTGGGCTTTTTTGCATATTTGATCATATGTTCAGTAATATGTTTTGTATATTTTTTATACTTGATGCCACTGCTGATTGGAGCTTTTTTTATTTTTTTTTTTTTTTTTTCATTAGTAATTGCTTCATTCATTATTATTTTGATGAAGTTTTACATGGCAAATTCTTACATCATTATTAAACATTTTTGAGTTTAGAAATATACTAACAACATTTTATAACTCGAGAAGATTTATACATTGCTTAATAAGAGCATATAACATGTATATATTTAAAATGTGTGTTATGTATACTGCTTATAAAATTGTACTGCCGTTGATTTTACTCTAAAAATAAAATTAACCATTTTAAACATAAAACTAACTATAACACTCAACAAAAATAGAGAAATTTAATTTTCAAATATTACAATATTACAAGGTTTTGCTCTAATAACTTATTTGTAAGCAATAAGTGCCTTTTCTGAAGTTTCTAGCTACAAATTATTTTCTAATAAAATAAACAAAGTAAAATATGTAATACCTATGATAAAGACTATTGACATTTATTACTTATCATTACTTATCTATTCTGTTGTTTGAAAGTTAATCATTTTTGAAACATAATTAACTTGATTTTAGTTTGATCTATTCACAAATAAAAACATATACCTACCTATATACGATTTCTGAAACAATATTTGAAATATTTTCTGTTTCCAGTATTTTCACTGTTTTATTCTCTCCAATGATATACAAATGTATGACAATACTTTGGTGAAGCAATGTATAGTCTATTTTTTGACCCTTCTATCATTTAATCATTAATTCAAAAATTATTTAAACAATTAGTTATACTATAATTCATTGATTTTAAGCTTAATTATATAAGTGTATTTAAATGTAATACGTATGCCTATTGTTTGAGAAAATCATATGAAAGTTTTCTAAGATAAAGAAAATTAGTATCCAAATTAACTACTCCGTGATCAGAAGAATATCTATTTATTTGACTATAACAATAACATATTATCAAAAAACTAAGCTCTTACAACTTTTAAATTCGCTCATAAATTAAACACTGCATATAAAAAACATAAAAAAAATAAATGCTGATTTCGATCTGGGTTAAATCGGAATGACGGTCATTATTATCTGAACAGTCTAAACCTTGCAAAGAGACGTCTGTATAAATTTAATCAAAATTTACAATCAAGAATAAGAGCTCCCAGGTGTATTTTAAAAGTTTGCACCGCGTGTCTCCAAATGCGGACCGAATACTTCTTTTGCGCTAAGTGGCAAACTTTTCAAGAATCAAAAGTTTAAGGTTTTCATACCGCTGAAATTATCATATTTCGTTTTACATTTGTCAAACAATTTAAAAAACATAAACTCTCGATTGTAGCATAAAGCCACGTATATTATGTAAAAACGACTGCGGGCAACCACACGTAATGACTTTAACGTAATACTCGTCCGCGACGTTATTACGATATTAATCCGAGAAGAAGTTTGCACGCGTTCGTGTCTCATATTTCATCGGGTCTTTCCCTGACTCGACTCGTCATCTCGCTTCTCTCACATCATGTTATTGTATCCCGTTGGTGTTATTATGTCCATGCCAAAATTCATTGCATCGTATATTATACCATTCGCTGTCTCACTCGGCTCTCTTCCGTCTCTCTCTCTCTCTCTCTCTCTCTCTCTCTCTCTCAATCTCTCTCTCTCAATCTCTCTCTCTCAATCTCTCTCTCTCTCTATATATATAAATTTCTTACTCTTTTTATCTTTTAACACACCCATTTCAGCTTTGGTGTCTGGTATTGATAGTTCATTTTTTTATTTTTGGGGTATTTTTATCATTTAATATTATGTAAAAATGTGTGTATTATGTTGCTGCTATTTTTTTTTTTTAACGTACATTTTTTGATTTATTATTTAATTTTTAACAAACGCATTGGGTTTTTGCATGTTCTGGACACAGCCGTCCGCCGCCTGTTAACCCGTATTATGTGCCAGTCGTATTTAAGTGTGGCTCGGATTGGGTGTCGTTTCATCACGAATGAGAGACCGTTTGTTTGGCTATCCGTGAAAAGGTAATACCCGTTATATATGTTTGCATAGACCACCTCTATACCACACCCATAGCTCTCTCTCTTTCTCTGTGCATAGACATATTTATACATAGTCGGTGTAGTCGGTGTACGTTAGTGTGTATGTATCTATGTGTACACGGTAAATGTGTACATGATCGCCTTCCCCCGCGCTCTTTGTCCTTTTCGTTCGACTTAACTACCCGCCATCATTATATAGATGTACACTATATTGCGCGTTGTACCATTGTCAGTTATTAGCGCATAGCACACCATCTGCGGTCATTCACACGCTGCTTTGTGTTCAAATAATATTATTATCATACACGATTTAATAGTGATCGGCATCCGTTATACTGCTGAATATTTAGAAAAATGTACTTTTTCTTCTGTCCCTTACCGTTTTATTCTCTGTCTCTTCTCTCCTTTCCTCGACTCTTCCCTCCCTCTCGCTCCCTACCCTTTCCCTTACCCTTTCTTGTCCCCGCAAGAGTCGCTTACACGCTTTTTAATACTTTTTAATTCGTCTGTATTCATAGTTACATACCTATAACCTATAATTATACATAGTTCATCTCTGTTCACGGTACATCGCCACATAACATTTGATTACAATTACGAGTATAAGTGTCTATAGAGACATCTCGTTTTCTTTTATGCATTTGTTTAACTAATTGTTCTCTATCTTTTTCCCTGCCAGGTCCGTAAACCCGCTGAGCTCGGACGCTCCGGACATGACCCAGTTCGGGTCGGTCAACGAATGGCTGTGCTCGATCAAGATGGCCAGGTACTTGGACAACTTCGAACAGGCAGGCATCGTCAGCCCGAAAGCGGTGGCCCGGCTCACCGTAGCCGATCTCACGGCTCTAGGCATCACGTTGGTCGGACATCAGAAGAAGATCATGAACAGTATACAGGCGATGCGAGCGCAGTTTTCGGCCAACCTGTCCGAGGGCTTTCTCGTTTAGACAAAACACATGATAGTTGATACAAAAAGAGAATACGGTTTTTGCGACCTTTGGTTCCTATATAATATATATATATATATATATATATATATATTATAATATAGTAATATCCAAACAAACGATAAACAAAATGATGACAACGGCATCGGAACTTAATTTAATTTTTTTTTTTTTTCATACAATGATCTAGACTGTACATTATTATTATTATTTTACTACTTACTGTATTGTGTTATCTCTGTGAAACACATATTCCATCTATTTTTTCGACGTTTGTTTTTTTTTTTCTCAGCGACTCACCTTAATTTATTGTATGTATATATATATATACTACTTATTATTATTTTTTCTACATTGATGACGTTTAATAACAATTATTTTAAGCGTTGTCGACCCGTCCATATCACCACCGCCACCACCACCAACCTCACTCTTCTCTAATTGTTTTCTACAATTTATGCTAAATTGTACAAAAATATAATACAAATAAAATGTATGTGTGTATAAATTAATATTAAGCTATTTAATTTAATACATTTTGTAATGTATAATATTACACACATACGCTTATCATTTTCTTTTTTTCCCAAGTCCACTTTTTAACTGAGTTAAATTTAAGTTCACGGATATAATATTATATATAATTATTTATATTGTATTTTTTTTTTTTATAACCAACCTAGTTACGTATGTTTTGTTTATTATTCATGTACATTTATGTTGAAAAAAGAAGATAAAGTTGTGTACATAATATTGTTGTCTCCTGTACAACCAGACTGTTTTTTTTTAGTTTTTATAAATTATTGTATTTTTACGGTCATCCCATATTATTGTACTTGTAAAATTGTAAATAAATTATTAGGTACTCACGTTTCGAGTAAAATTATATAATAAATTACGAAAAGGTATTACAAAATTTGTTTAGCAAAGGACGTTGAAAATTGCAATAAGATTATTTATCTATATCAAAAACCTTTTTTTTTAGAAAAAAAAAAAATTATTGTATAAATATTTTTAATGGCACTGACAGCGATGCGTCTGCCAAAAATTAACTGTGATAAAACAAAAACAAAAAAATTGGTAACTTCACCTATATTTGACTCTAGCAAATCGAGTTGATGAAAAAAAAAATGTATAGATATTACTTATTAGCAATGTATTTAAAACTCCCTAATAATTGTCGACTATTATATTACTATTTTAATTTATCCTATTCTTATGTAATCACTGCCCTTCGATTTTTATTTTATTTTCCACTCAAAGCTGGCATACACTCAATGATGACCTACACTTAAGTAATTCATACAGAAATAATACCTACATTTTATCACTTCTAAATAAAAACTACCTCAACTGTGTCTATCTCCATCGTTTCATTGTGGTTTGTAAAAAATATTTTCCAACTTTAATTAAACAACGAGCCAGAATAACATTTTTATTATAATCAAACATAATAATGCCATGTAATAATTTTGATGCGTCAACTATAATAATACATATTGAAAAAATTATATAGTTACAGTGTCACTGTGTTCCGTCCATATGTGTCATTACAATATTATAATATGACTCTGCCAGGTTTCATTTATTTTTATTATTTTTTATTTTTCCAACGGTTTTAGTTCATCTTTTGAAACTCGTGTTATAATTACTATTAACATAATCAATCAAAATTATAATGGCTAAACCCTCACATTACCCCTCCTTTTCTCCCTTGTCCTTTATATTATATTAGTGTAAAATGTTTATATATATATATAGTGTCTATAACTAATATTATATATAAATATATTTTTATTGCCCTGTGTGACAAAAAAAAAAAAAAAATGTTTAAAAATTAGCAGATACCTCCTATTGAAAATGCGTATTCGAGAGATTATAATATTATTATCTAATATACACTCCCCATACATTCGGCCACAAACAAGTGTCTACTACTTTAAAATAATAATTATTAATTTTGTATAAATAAATTGTCATTATTATTATTATTATTATTATTATTATCATTTATACTATATATAAAAATACTATTTAGTAAAACTCATGTTGTTTTTTATTATTAAATGTAAATTTTTACAAATCCTCTCCTGCATTAACCCATGCTCTGTTCCTGTGCAATACACTCTGTACTGAAAACGGCGATATTTATAATTGCCACAGCAAAATAGTTAACCTCTTTTTTTCTAATATGTATATGTAACATATAATTTATGATAAATATAGATACATTGTATAATGTCCATGTAACCATGTAGAGAATCATTAAAAAGCGACTTGTATAACACATAATAATACAATACCACTTATCAAAACTTATCGATTTATGTATGTAATTTTGTAAGTGATAATTTATAATAAGAAAAATATTTCAATTTTTTGGCAAAAATTCTTATATATATATATATATATATATATAAAAAAAAAACCATAAATTAAAAATTCTTTAAAAAAAGAGATGGCAGACACACAAGACAACATTTTGTGTACTACCATTAACAATTACAATTAAATTTGTGTAGTTTTAAAATGTGTTTTAATTTATTTTAACAAGTTTTATGTAAGTGATTTTTTATTGCTTCTGAGTGCCCTTAAAAATTTCAATTAATCTAGTAGTACCTATATTTTACTACTCTATACATTGATCGTTTTAAGTGCATAGATTGAAGTAACAGTTTTCAACATTTTATACAAGCAATATTTATAACAACTACTAATAGTTTGAATTACGTTTCTAGTTTATTACGAAAATGGTGTTGTGTGATGAGAAATTATAACAAATTACTATATTGGAGTAACGTGATTTGAGTTCTACACTTGTTCTAAAATCATTTTCATTGGTTAAAAAAATATTTCAACAAATAATATCCCGTCTTTATTTATTTTTTTTCTGTTCTGAAATATGATTCAACTAGGTAGTATAGTAGTCTGAAATATTGTAATTTTATGAGTGTGCAGTAATGTTTGAATCCAGATTGCATTACCACTGGTACCAGAGTAATTATAATAATTACGCTCTTCATCAAAACACAATGCTGTGCACACGTAACGTTAAAGCAAATCCAAGACGAGGGAAATTGTGTAAAAAGGATTTTAAAAGGAAAAGTAATTATTGTAAAAAGGAAATTTTTCTCCCTCTCCACTTTTTAGCAACATGTCATTCGAATAAGTTAATGTTGTTGATGACCCACATATAAACGGCGCCTCGTATAGGCGATTTGTGCACGTTCACGCGGACTAACAGTTTTTACGTCGTACACATATTGTCAAAAATTAAAAGAAATAGTTCAAAGAGAATACTCTTATTATCATTGTTCCACCGGAAAAAAGCGATATAAAAATATTATTGATGCGGTGAGCCACAGCGATGATATGAAAATTGATAAAGTACCGCAGTCGAGAAATAGTTTATGGCAATTCACTGACAGAACCTGAATAAGACGGATACGGGTGGGCCAGTTAGATGTATCGTCGATAAATGAATACCCTAGATTAAACGAAAAAATCCTTGAGAAGATTTAAAAGTAGGGTTATGACTACAGCCTACAATATTTATCAGGCGCGCTCTAAAGCAACACACAAAAGGGTTATCAGCAAATAAAAAATATAAATCTCAAAGAAATGTTGGTTATTCATCAACGTTTAAGCAGTTCAAAACAAAATAAAACACATATCATTGTAAAATCAATATATTCTATCACTCCATTCAGAATCTAAAAAAGTATAAAAATATGAAATTGTAAAGAAGCTTTCAGTCATAAATATTATAGAAATAAATGGAGAACAATAAAATCATAACTAAGAAACTTTTGAAAACATTGCCACTACGGACAGAAACGTCAGAAACTGTTAATAGAAACGCATAATTAATTTGCAAAAATATACGTAATCAATGCAATAGTCTGGTAAATATTTCAAACGATTTTATAAGTTTAATAAATATTGTACCAAACACATGATCAGCTTACTTTTTGATAGTTAAAAAACAAAGATACTTATTAATTATTAATATAAATATTGTTATAATGCGAAATGTGAACCCTAGCAAACAATACGTAATATATTATAATAATATATAATAGAATATGATATTATTATATGATTATTATATAAGTTTTATGCGAATAAAGATTGAAACAATAGTGCTCAGTTCATAAAATGTTGCTTGCGTACGCACCAATTGTATACAATATATATTACATACATCATTATCGTTTTCCTGTTTTTTTTCTCAATTTTTGGATCAAAAATGGGTGTACAAATATCAGTCGTATAAGATAATATGATCTAAATATATTATATATATTCTCCTTATCTAACAAATAACAATGTATTATGTTGTATGAACAAGAATTATTGTTATAATCCGTTGTTTAAACAACTGTTTTTTTTTAAATTTTTTATTTTTTTTTTACAACCTAAACGTCCTAAACCCGCGTATCGGACTTAATATACGAGTTAATACTGTTAAGAATGATGTAAAAATACGTGTACGTATTTTATTTTTATTTTTTAACACCGGGTATAAAAATGCGTTCACATCATCTGCACGCGGTTGATTTAAGACACGTGTAAACGTTATAGACGTAATGTATGTGCAATGCGTTTAATATTGCCATCGTAAAATAAAATCTCAGTTTAATTCGACGCTATGTACATATGTGCGCGTATAGGTACCTTCAACGGATCTTAGGCGTATACGGTAAACACGACGTAATGTCTTGTAGACGTAGGTACGCACCGCGGATATACTGCAACAGCAACGTGTACAAAAAAAAAAAAATATATTTTATCATCGGATGAAAACAGTACGATAAAAATATTATATTATGTGTTGGAAATTTGCAATGACAAATTAACAGTCAACGTGCCGGCCCTCTGCGTGCGGCGCGTGAATATATTATAAGCGTTGCGCACAGGTTAAAGTTCAACTATTACTGTTTAACTGCTCGTGTGGTTTGATTTTGACAGACAACATTACGACAAATTTCTAAGCTACTATAATGCAAAACATGCCTGTCCCGCCGGAGGTCAGTATTATTAAAAACCGTTTCCTTTTTACCACGTATATTGTATCATATTAATTATGGTACATGTTTTGATCGTAGATACTACAATAGTTCGTGAACCCCGACGCGATGCTTCCGCGCACAGAATCAACAACGGTCGTATAGACGCGTTTAAAAGATAATAATAGTATGTTATATAGCGTATACATTGTGCATGTAGTTTGTATACTTAAAATACAAACATAATATACAGTACAAAATACATTGACAACATTAAAATACTCTCACATTTTACTTGATGGCCCTTTGCAACATTTGTAGGCTAGCACAGCTGTTAATCTGCAGTGCGTGAAACGGTGAAATTATTAATATTTCGTTGATATTCCGAGCGGTAAATGATTCTTTCATCTTTGCATAGACCAATCTACCAATAGCTATGTAATTGATGTACAGTATTTGATCAATATGCTATTGCATGTTTTATACTCGCGTTTTACCACGTTACTTGAGTTACTTCACACACGTTACTTATTTTGCTCGCGGAACCTTTGCAGGAGCAGAAGCGAGGAGCTTGAACGTTTTGTAGAACCCCCATATCTTCACTATAATATTAATGCAGACATAAGTATTGTACACTTAAACGAGTGGGTTGTCGGACACTTCCGGCACAAGAGTGTCATACACTAAAAAAAAAAAAAAGTAAAGACGATTTTAACATTTTATTTTGTATAATAATTATTATTACTATATTATAAATGTGCATACCATTTAATATATGTCTCTCATTACCTCTAAGATAGATTCAATAAGAAAATTGAAATCTTTCCATAGTTTTCTTCATAACTGTTTTTAATTCTAGAGTTATTCCTGAGAGTTGGATTCGTAAATCATAAGCCGCGTTCAATTGATTTCGAAAATTATTACAACCTTTATGAATAATTTTTCATAATCACTTTTCAGGACAATCCAGAATTCCTAAATTTTAAGTGATTCGAACTTGATTTTCAATTCAGTTGAAAATTTTATTTCAAGCAAACTTTCATATTTAATTGATGAAAATATTTTTGGTTTTTTCAAATAACATAATAAATTCTTGAGACTATTAATACATTCTAAATAATAATGTTTTTGTGTTGTTCGGCATCGGGCAGTAACGGTTTTCAGTGTTTTAACGATTCCAATATAATATTATAATTATCAAATCGGACAAGAGCACATGTAATTATAAATATCATGACTTAAATACATACATAATTAATACATATGGCTTTAAAAATTAAGTTTAATATATAAATTTTAAGCCATGATAAATGTATTTTTGGTATTTTAAATTTTAATTCATTGAGATTATAATTTTTTGATTATTATTTACCCCTGTCTCCCCAACCATGAGCGTTTTTTCTGCATTTACAATCTCATCGACTACCGGCAATGTGCCGACCAATGACAACGCACCACGAGCCGCTGCTAGTGATAACGCGGTAAAGATAACGCGGGATTCGGTGGCCACCGCTGCATCATCTGCTGTCGTTTGTTTCCTGTCGTCGTTGTCTTCCACCGTTACGATCGGTTCATCCGTTCATCGGTTCGCACTCCGCGTTACATACGTTAGACACTCACCCACGACGCCCACCCACACCTCGAATTCGGTAACGACACGTCACACACCGACCGTTTAACCCACGCGCCAGACGTGATATAAACGCCGACTGACCGCAGCGACACAAACGAACAACTCGCGCGCACCAGTCACCACGATCTTTTGTTCTCCGGTCCCCGATTTTTCAATTTTCTTTACAGCTTCTTTTATTGGCCGCAACATGAAACTATTATTCTGTAAGTACAGCTTCGGTTACGTTACATTGTTATTACGGTTGCAATAATGGTGGTAAACTAATTAATGTTTCTTTTTATTTTTATTTAAGGCGTGTTGCTGGTGGCCCTGGTTAAGTGCTCGGTGGCCATTTACCCTTCAAACTCCGACGTCATCGAACTCACAGACGACAATTTCAATCAAGTGCTCCAGGGTGTAGAGATATGGGTAGTTGAATTTTACGCACCATGGTGCGGACATTGTCAGAGACTCGTACCAGAGTACACGAAAGCAGCCAAAGCACTCAAGGTACGTGTACCATGCGCTCTATTCACAGCTCAGTTTTGTAACAGGCACAATGGTTTTTTCAGGGTATTGTAAAAGTGGCTGCCATTGATGCTGACAAGTATCCGTCATATGCTGGCCGTTATGGCGTACAAGGTTTCCCAACTGTCAAAATATTTGTTGACAAGAACAAGCCACAAGACTTTTCAGGAGAACGTACTGCTGCAGGTATCACTGATGAGGTTGTTAAAGCAATCAAGAATGTTATAAATGCTCAACTGCAAGGGGTACCTTATGGATCATCAAAATCATCAAAGAAATCATCCGAAAACGAAGTTGTTGAACTCACAGATTCCAATTTCGATAAACTTGTCTTGAACTCTGATGAAATTTGGTTGGTTGAATTTTTTGCCCCATGGTGTGGACATTGTAAGAACTTAGCTCCTCATTGGACCGCCGCTGCTGCTGAACTTAAGGGCAAGGTATAACAAATTAATATAAAATGTTTTGAACCTTTGATTCTATTAAGTTATTTTTAATATCCAGGTTAAACTTGGTGCATTAGATGCGACTGTACACTCTTCAAAAGCTCAAGAATATAACATTCGTGGCTATCCCACAATTAAATTTTTCCCATCGGGAACATCTAGTGTAAGCGGAGCTGAAGAATACACTGGAGGCAGAACATCTTCGGATATTGTAAACTGGGCATTGCAAAAACATCAAGAAAATGTACCACCACCAGACATTATTGAGGTAAGTACTAAAAAAAATCAAATTAATTACCGGACAATAAGAACTTCAACTAAAATTGTTCATCTAATAGATTGTAAACGAAGATACATTCAAGGCTGGGTGCTCAGAACATGCTCTGTGTGTTGTCTCTGTGTTGCCTCATATTTTAGATTGTCAGGCTGATTGCCGTAATGAGTACCTGAAAACATTGCGCTCTTTAGGAGACCAATTCAAACAAAAACTTTGGGGGTAATTATGTTTTTTTTTTTTTTTCATATATTCCTTTCTTATTCCTTTCCAGTTACTTTTATAACACTTTCTATTGTCATTCTTTTAGATTCGTTCACTCTTATTCTTATAAATATTTTCCCATCTATCTGTTACATAAATAAAGATATATTAATAAATAATCATTATTTAGATGGTTGTGGGCTGAAGCCGGCAAACAATCCGAATTGGAATCAACTTTAGAAATTGGTGGTTTTGGATACCCTGCCTTAGCCGTTCTGAATGTTAAAAAAATGAAATATTCAATTTTGAGGGGGTCTTTTTCAGAAGATGGAATTAAAGAGTTCTTAAGGTATATGATTATTTACTATAAATTAATTTAGGCTTTTAAATAGTCAAAGATTTGTGAAATAAATGAACAAATAAATACCTTTTTATGTTTTTCTACAGAGATTTGTCTTACGGCCGCGGTACAACTGCTCCAGTCAAGGGTGCTACATTACCTGAAATCCAAGCAACTGAACCATGGGATGGTAAAGATGGTGAACTGCCAGCTGCAGAGGATATTGATTTATCCGATATTGACCTTGACGAACTTCCTAAAGATGAATTATAAACACATCGCTGGTCTCCATTTTTCTTTTCTATTTTTTTTTTTTTTAAGACTGAATAAGTTCTATAAAATAAAAGTCTAATTTTATCACTAACAGTCAACCTTTTATTTAAAATCCAACTAACTTTGTATTAAAAAACAATTAAATTACTAGGTATAATATACTTATTTACTTAATTATTGAAAATAATTTAAACAATAGATGTAATTTATTTGTGTAATTTTTTTTTTTATTATTTATGAGATTAATTTTTGGAGAAGTCTTTTTATTTTAATATTAAATTTGATTGTATAATCTGTAGTCAAATAATTTTTTATGACATTTATTGTAATTAATCGTAGTGACGATTTTCAAATTGTTATTATAATTTATATTACTTTACAGTAATAATGATTGTTGAGTTGAATTCTTCATGGCGCACAAATTCTTATATTTTATGTCTAAGTTTGTAGTAGGAAAAAACTGCAATACAATTACAGCCAAAAATTGTGATTAGTGTCATGATCAAGTTTATACTCAGATTAATGGTGTAAAAATGGCAATTGTCAAAATTCTGTGGTCTCATGAAATATATAATATACTTGAATAAAACATCAAATATGCACTTATATATTTGAATGTTTGTATATATATTTATGAATTTATCTTATAACAATTAACATGAGCAAGTTTTAATGTGACATAGTTGAATGATTATTATTCCTATTAATAAATGTACATGGTATAAATAATAGGCTGTGTAGTCAATGTCGCATTTAATTAAAAAAAAAAAAAAACTTCAATTTTATCAATGTATATATGATTTTTAACAAAGGCAAGTGCTATATTACAGAATATACTCTTACTAACAGGTTCAGCTCAGAAGTACAACAATTAACAAACAATAAGTGTTCATACACTTAATTGAATATATTAAGATCAAGCTATCAACCTTGTGCAAATATTAAACCAGTAAAGTTATATAAATATTAACATATGTAGTTAAGATATCCTCCAATGGTTACAAACGTGAATTGCAAAATTTTTTTATCACATAATTTTTCTGCTAAACAATATAATAGAATCAGTGCCGTAAAAACCGGGTGTGCAGAGTGTGCATTGCACACGGGCCACGGGCCTCATACTAAATTAAGGGGCTTCAAAAAGTCAAAAGTCAAAAAATCTAATTAAATAAAACAATAACAAATAATAATTTTTTTTTTCGGAAATTAAACCAATGTTATTTAGTATTTACTTATTCAGTTATACCCATGACTAAATAGATATCATGTCTTATTAGTAATAGGATCCAATACAATTCCAATGGTATTAATTTTATTTATGTATTTATTACTAGGAATAGTATTTTAGACTTGAGTCTTTTTTGTGTAGTATTTTAGTCTTTAATATCGAAAAACGGGTTAGCCGCTCGCCGTGACGTGCCGTTTAACGAAAATGTCTTGTTTAAAATATTTAATATTTGAAAAACATCAACAACATTTTGAAATTTTGATACTTGCAGCGTCTTAAATAAATAAAACCACAGATTTATACGTATAATTAAATTTCAAAAATAAAATGTAAACCTTAAGTAAATCATTATGTGAAACGAGGAACTTTTACACGTATACGATAAGCGATTATGATGAGTATAGGGCCCTATGAATATTTCTTAAAGTAATTATTATTTTCACATAGCATTTTCAACAAAAAATGTCATAAATTTCAGCTACAATAATTTAACATTTAAAAAAAATGTAAATAATTTTTTGTTTTTGTGTTGTGTGCTCCTTTTATGAGATCCAGGACTATCGTAGTATGGCATTTACTTAGGATCTCGCGGTTAATCCTTATAATATTTTCTGATATAATATTATATATAATTTTAACATACGCACACACATAATATGTAATATAAATTTATTAATATATTAATATTTTTACAAGTTGTTGCATATTTATGACTATTCCTGTGACATTGGCTTCAGCAGAACGCTCATTCTCAAAACTTAAGCTTATTAAAAATTATCTAAGGAATACAACATCGCAAGATCAGTTAGACAATATTGAAAGGCTTAATACTTCGCGAATCGATTGTAGATACTATAATTGATAATTTCGCTAATTTAAAAGCCAGAAAGAATAATTTTTTAAAATAGAATACAGGTAAATAGGAAACAACTGTTTGTTTTAAAATTCAATAACTGTTTATTATTTTCTCTGTGTATTTTATTATTTTAATATTTTATGATTATACAAGTAAAATGTAGTAGTTTTTGTAAAATAACATTATATAATAAGCTAAAGGTATTATGTTTAATTATATTATAAAGGTGATTTTCATGTTATGTTAAATTTTTTGACACGTCAAAGGTATTATATGGTTTAAAAATTAAAAGTATAAGTATGTAGGTATATTATGTCTTGTGGTTACTAAATTCGGTTGACATAAGAATTAACTAGTTATTATTATTAATTATTATTATCATTATTACAACAAATTAACTAAGCAACGGATACCATTCTGGGTAATCATACATTTTCAGAATGACTTCTAGCCATAAGACATAAATATGTAAAAATGATTTGCGATATCTATTGGAAACATTTATACTATAATTTTATAGTTTATTTTATAGAGCATTTAACATATCAAGATTTGGGCTTGCACACGGGCCTCAAGTAATCTAGTTACGGCACTGAATAGAATGTTCGAAAATAAATTTATTAGAAAAAAATGATTTGTTTATTTTAGATCAAATTTTAAATGATTGAACAAATAAATATTGTTAGTACTAAACATAGTAAATTCGACAATATAGATTACATTAATACAAATAAAAAACACATTGATAAATCCACAAAACTAATTTTAATTTAAAACAAAAAAAATCATGTTACACATCAAAAATGTAATATTATATTTAAATGCATTCGTATAATTTAAGGAACAGTCAAAAGGCAGTAACCAACAATAGTTGTCTAAGGATCTTAATGATATAGTCAGTCATCATTTTTAAACAAGATACGAGTAATAATTATAAACTTGTAAAAAAAATTTTAAAAATAGGAAATCTTAAAGAATATTCATAAAATTTGTTCGACAATATTAATCACAATGAATTATTTTAAATTTGAAATGTACACCACCACCACCTTGAGATTTTATGGTTAATTTTTAATTGTATATTTAGAGTAGAACACATAGTCTCTATGGTTTGGCAGACATTTGCATGACGTCATACTTGCGCTCTTTTTTACATAGAATTGGATAGAACAGTACCCAATAGTAGACAGCAACGGCACCCAAGACTATCATCAACACTAATGCGATTATAACCCATGCCGAATGGAGAAGAGTGTTCTTACGTTCTGTTTTCGCTTCTATATTTGCAAAACAAAATTTAAACATTATTATATAGATACAACTCACTATAGGGACTAAACACCTGACTAGTAAAGTAGTAACTAAACACTGTTAATTATTGAACTAATTATTATTATTATTATTATTATTACGAACTATGATTAATGAACAAAGGTATTAAAAAACCCACACACCTTTATGCAGGGGTGGCATTTGTGATTTTTCGGATTGTTCGTCCCTCGTCTTTTCTTTATACATACTTCGACTGTCGACATCATTAACAAACACAACTGAAACATAAAAATTAAAATAGTTTTAACTTTTAATTAACTTCGACATAGCTTCCCAGGTGTTAATCTGACAACAAATTATTAAATCATTATAGGTAGGTAGGTACCTATTCTTTATTCACTATTAGCTATACCATTGATTATAAATAGTATTTATTTAATTTAAAACGTCGTTGGTAGTTAACAAGTATAATTTATTGTTAAGCAAGATATAGTCTCGTGATCATAATGATGGTTTTTATTAACTTTTAATAATAATATTGAAAAGTCGATAATTTAGTTGTTAAGATATTCTTAAGAGTCACATTAGGCATGCATGGGTTACCTACGATTATATACTTTACATTATTACAGTACGTAATTATTGATTACCACTAGAATCTTGACCTGACCGGCCTTGAGAATTCTGCTTTGTTTGTGACCCAACCCGTCCCCACAATGATCCGGGTATCAAAAAAAATGCCCACGTTTGAGTTGGACTATACCTGGGCCCTAATGAAAAATGTGGGGCACGGCCAGAGTTCGAATGGCCTGTAAACATAATTGTATAGTATATTTTAAAATCTTTGTTATTGAAAATTTGAAAACTAAAATAAATAATGAGTCCCTTCCAAATATTTAGGGTTAAAAATAGAGACCAGAGACCATGAATGAATATTTAATGCTCAACGGCGAAAGTAGTAGTACCAACAATCAACATAGCCACATAGGTACTAAGTTTGATACCATTTGTAGTAATAGAAGAGAAATAGAGAATATAAACTGTGATTATTTACGTAGTAAGTAGAAAGCAGAATGTAAAATAAAGTATTAACAAAGGTAAAAACTAAAAAGTTATGAAGTTATGAAAATAGAGAAAAATATAATTATATGAATACAGAAGACAAATAGACTCATAATCTTCTTAAATAAATTATATACAAAAATATAGGAATATATTTTTAAAAAGTATAAAAATTTGATATCTAAACATTGAACCGTATACATATTACCGTACCATATTACATAATAATTAATACCTATAAAAATATGCAATTTTGAACTCTTAGATCAAATTTTGAAAAACATTTCCACCGATAAGAGAATAAGAATGCCCAATGCCTACCAAACCATTTTGTCAAAACTAAATCGAAATTTAAATTACGAACGATAAAAATTATTCCTGACAACTATACATAACTTATCCTATACGTCCATAATCTAACGGAAATAATAAACGGATATAATGAATATGCAATACGCCAATACACAAATCATAACTATTAAGATTAACTAACTGCACCTTGAATACTTAATACTATAGAATATTAAAATCTATAGTATAGATAAACAAGATTAAAAAACTTTTGAGCATTATGAATTATCTCTATGCTAACAACAACGAATCAATTTACTGTGCTGCATTAAAAACTTAATTGATGAGCTTATTAGTGTAAGCGTAATCACGAGTGTTTGCTGATATAGTGGTATCTGGTATTCTGGTACCAGTATAGGAGGAATGGCGGACATTTTCCCCCGGCTGTTTTTGGCGTAGTAGGACATTTTCCCCCGATAAATTTTTGGATGCGGACATTTTGGGAGTTAATCGATTCCACCGAATATTTGTATATATTGATTGCGCCGAATATTTTTATAAATCGATTTCGCCGAAGATTTATCAATGTATATAAGCATATAACATATATACTATTATATATATATGTTTTCGGATTTTGTAAATACAAATAATGTTTCCAGCAGACGTCCATTTTTGGTGATCATCGGTTGATTATTTTAATGTGAGTAAGATATATTTATTATTATTTATTATTATATATAGTAATAGTATTATATATAGTGAGATATATTATCATTGGTGTAATAAAATTACAAGTTGTAATGAACCCATTAGGCCATTAAGATTTTTATGTTCTCGTTTTTCGGGTTCAACATAACAAATTATTAATACTATAGATTTACTCTTCATAATCATATAGTTCAGTAACGTTTGTATACGTTTTATTTTGTGGACTCGTGGTGCCTATAGGTACGTTAAAATTAATTTAAATTTTTATTTAATTGAACTTAACACAATGAACTTTGAAATCGTTTATAGTGAACGTAAAAATAAACTTATTTTATTTAATAGATTTAAGTTTTATAATAAAGCTTACGTAAAATACTTAAACTGTGATAAATGGCAATGTGTAAATAAAAAGTGTACAGCAAAAATATATGTTGATAGTAATATGGAGATTGTTCAAGATAATAGTTTATATAACCACGAAGTAGAACCTGAAGCCGTTACTAACAAAAAAATATTTTCAAATCAGCTAAAACGGAAATCTGAAGACGAATTAGAAAGACCATCGAAAATTATTAATAAAGGAATTCAAGTCTGTTCTGATCAAGCTAAATTGTTAATAACAAATGATATAGGCAATATATATCAATGTTTGTACCGGTCTCGTCGATCTTCATACCCAGCATTTCCGAAAAATCTTCAAGGAATCATTGAGATAATGAAAAATCGGAAAATCGTTACTATTCAGAACGAAGATTTTCTACTAAATACTGACACAGTAAATAATATTTTATTCTATTCTACAAATTTTAATTTAAAATTGCTATGCTCTAGTGACAAAATATTTATAGATGGTACATATTATAGTTGCCCAAAATATTTCTATCAACTGTTTACGATTCATATTTTTAAAAATGAACATTATGTTCCATTATCCTATTTCTTATTGCCAGACAAAAGCACAAATACATACGCTACCGCATTTAGATGTATTATAAAAACATGCTCAGCTCAAAATTTATATTTCAATCCAACTACAATAGTTGCTGATTTTGAAGAAAGTATACACATAGGAGCAAAATGTGTATGGCCTCAAATTAAAATCATTGGATGCAGATTTCCTAACTCAAAGTTAGTGACGGCAAATACAAAACTATGGTAATCGTTTTATACAATATTATAGATCAGGGGTGGCCAAATTGCCAAATGCACTATTCAACACAGACTATTTTAACAACGATATCATTTCATATTTCGTAATTTACTATGCTTGTAGTTTGTCAGATGTTAGCTGTCTTTATTACTTTTGTGGTATTAAAGTACAGATTAGATAATTTGGTTCTTGATATACGAGTAATAAAATTGCACTAATATATGTGGCTCGCATACATATAACTTTTATTAAATTGTAACTATAAATTGTACTATATTTATTCTATAAAATGTATATGTTCTTTATCTTACTTAGCTTCGTGCCATTATACCGTCGTGCTAGATATGGTATATATATATTTTATATAGTATATATAAAGTAATGTGTATATAGTGATGTTGCATGTATATATATTTTCGGCGGAATCGATATATAAAAATATTCGGCACAATCGATAGGTTTCTTACAGGTAAAAAGACCTTTTCGGCGGAGTCGATATACACCCGACATTTTCCTCCGTATTTTTTTGTTTTTTTTATTTTTAATTATTTACCTTCCAACATAAAATTATTATCTTTAACACATATTTTTTAGCTTTTGTTCATATTAATTTTTTTTTTTTTTGTAAAAACTGTACGTTAACTAAAAAGTTTTTAATCTTAATTTCAATAAGAAAACAATGAATAAATAATATTTAATAAAAGTTAAGTAAAAATATAATTTTAAATAAAAGTAAAATAATAGTATACTAATATTGAATTAGATGATTAACATTGAAATCTAAAATATTAAGTCCAAAACCCAGTCAATTATTACTAAGACTATTAAGATAACATTCGTATACAATCTTACATCGTAATGAGGATTGAGTCAATATTTTATATTAAAACTGTGCAAAAAGCAGTTTAGTAGTGGTTTAGTGGTTATAGTTTTTATATACGTTTTAAAAAAAAATTATTGTTGAACATTTTTTTTTTTGTGATCATGGATAAAATACAAATTCTTAAAACAAACAGAGGAGGTTTAAAAATTGTTTTTAAAGACTATATGTATACAAAACAAAAAAATCTTGCCAATAACAAAATTAGATGCGAGTGTATGGGAAAAAAAAAGAAAAATTGTAAAGGTAGTGTAACAACTGATCAAATGATTTTCAATTTATTAAAAAATATTGAACACAAGAACCATCCACCATCTCCAGCACAAGTAGAAGTAACAAAAGTCATGTTGAATATGAATACTAAAGCCCAAGACAATTTTGATACTCCTTCCAGACTTTTTGCAGTAGAAACGTCCAATTTATCAAACGAAGCAATGATTTTATTAACAGAAGAAAAATCGATCAAAAGATCACTAAAAAGAATTCGTAATAAAAAGTATCCTTCGCTATGCCCTTTATCGGAATTAAAAATAAATGGTATTTAGACTACTACGGGAGGGCCCGAACCAAAACTGTTTTTATTATTTGATAATGAAAACAATACCAATCGAATAATTGTTTTTGCATCTCCAGAAAGAATGTTAGAGTTATCAAAATCGGTCAAATGGTGTATGGATGGAACATTTTTTACTTGTCCTAAAGAATTTTATCAAGTATACATAATTCATGCATATATTAAAAACACATCAGTTCCGTGTGTTTATGCTTTATTACAAAGAAAACTAAAGATATCTACGTTGAACTTTTATCAACACTTAGAAGTATGTTGTCTGAGTTGAAATTAAAAACTATAATTATTGACTTTGAACAATCCATGATTCAAGCTATTGAATTAGTATTTGTCGACATTAATATTCAATGTTGTTATTATCATCTTTCTCAAAGTATTTGGCGTAAAGTTCAAAACATAGGATTAGCTACAAAATATAAGGAAAACGAAAATGTTCGTCAAATAATTGGCATGTTGAAAGGTTTAGCTTTATTGCCTCTGAAATATGTTAAGAATGGTATGTAATATTATATATTATGTTAATAATATTATTACCATTACTTCTATTATAATTTATAATATATTTTTTGTTATATTTATTGGTTAGGTATGTCTATGCTGTATGATTTATCAAATGACCTCAATGATCCAGATATTGATGAACCATTGTTGTACTTTGATAGAACATACGTCAATGGAACTTACAAGAAAACTACTACAAAATCAAAAGGTTTGTCATTATGGCGGTCTTCACCGATATTTCCACCTTATTTATGGAATGTATATAATGCTACAAAGAAAAATACAGGTAGAACAAATAATTTAAGTGAAGGTTTCAATAATAAACTTAAAAGTTTGATAAGAACTCAGCATCCAAATATTTGGATGTTCATTGAAGCACTTCAGAGATCAAATTCACTAGCAAACATTAAATTATTAAATATTCAAACAGGTACAGTTTTTACAAAAAAAATAAAGAATAAATATGAAAAAAGACTAAAAAATATGTGTTTAGGAATAACAAATGAATCAGAAATAAAGAATTTTTTACAAACTGTATCATTTTTATGTCGAAATTTTTAGCCAATTGTATAAGTTATTCATTATATTTGGTTTGTTAAATTACGAACTTATATATTTTGTGGACTGTATAGAATTTTTATTATTGTAAGAATATAACATATTTTAATTATTTCGTACAAATTATTGCAGACAAAATATAGGCGTCAACATTGTTTATACAATCATTTTTTATTTTTATATCAGATTTTTTGGCCAGTTGTATTGTACTATATCATATTATTTATTATTATAAAATTATATTTTTACTTAACTTGTTTTAAATATTATTCATTATTTTTTCATTATATATTCATTTTTTAATTTTACGTCGGATTTTTTGGCCAATTGTATTGTACTATATTATATTATTTATTATTATAAAATTATATTTTTACTTAACTTGTTTTAAATATTATTCATTATTTTTTTATTGAAATTAAGATTAAAGACTTTTTAGTTAACGTACAGTTTTTACAATAATAAAAAAAATAAATATGAACAAAAGCAAAAAAATATGTATTAAAGATAATAATTTTATATTCAAAAGTAAATAATTAAAAAAAGAAAAAAAATACGGGGGAAAATGTCCGCATCCAAAAATTTATCGGGGGAAAATGTCCTACTACGCCAAAAACAGCCGGGGGGAAAATGTCCGAATACCGTATAGGAGGTACCCATAAATACTCACCATTAAATTGTACATTCAGAATTTCAAAAATATATAATAATTCTTAAAAAAATCAGTATTGTTATTAAATAGTTTTAGTAGATCAAAATATTAATTGTAATAATACAAACAATGATTATCTAAGTACATATTATACAAATTATTATTAATTATTACTTATTATCTTCGTTGAATATTAAAATTCATTAGTATAAAAGAAAACGTACGGTCATAATATTAGACGTGATCAATGAATTAATCTGTTATTATTTTAGCACATCTATTGGCTCGCGATGCAATTAAAATGATGATTATTGAATACAATAAACACTCTGGTAAAAACTAAAATGTAAAATTCTGTGTAGTTTGCGTAGAAGCATCAATAAGACGGATGTTCTCATATCCCCCAACTTGAATTTATTTATAGCCTTATATATATATACCTAGGTGAAAACTTTTCAATTGGGAAACAGGTAGGGTTTAAAAACCAAGGAAAGACCGCGGTCGTCGTTGGAGCTCATTGATGTTGTTAAACATTCGTTATTACCAGACTCTGCAGCACCATTGTTTTCCTCTTCAAATCATAAGGATTATAATAATTATTTGAACCGCATTACAATGAATATGTTGCTCTGTGAGTATAATAAATCATTTTTTGCTCTACGTGACGTAATGATTCGATTGTCTAATAATGCGTGTTGTTATTTGGTCGTTTTTTTTTTTTTTCAGGCGTAACATTAACAATTCTTATCTGTAAGTGTTTGGCTGATACCTTTAATGCATCCGACTCCGGAGTCGTCGAACTCACCGATGAAAATTTCAATCAAACTGTACTCCAAACCGACGAAGTGTGGTTAGTTAAATTCTACGCCCCGTGGTGTAGGTATAGTAAAGAGCTTAGGACAGAATATAGTAAAGTCGCCAAGGCAATGAAGGTATGTATGCTACCTATTAATCGTACATTATATCGTATATTAAAACCTATAAAACCAAAAATCTTTCAACGAGACTGGGACTTCCAAATAAATTATTGTTATTATTAATTATAATCAACATTACAATTGATTTAAAATAAATAAATAAAAAAACTTTAAGTGAAACCATAGGTATTGATAAAAAATTAGATTCAATGATAAATATATAGAGTATACACATCCATAATAAATATGGAAGAATTTAAATATTCAACTATACATTTTAATAAATTGGAAAAAATGTAAAAATAATAAGATTTATTGCCCTTATTAAGTTAGTTTCAAATATATATATACAGATTTATGAATTTAAATTACTTTTAAAAATAGGTTTACCCTCAATGAGTGTTAACTAAGGTATTAGTTTAAAAATAAATATAAGTTTCACTGTGCACGCAAAAACCAAATTTTCTAGAAAATGTGTATTCAATACAAAATAATCTGTCAGAAATATAATTTGGTGGATCATGAACACTGAACTTATTGTATGTAAATATTAATTGTAGTTTAATTATTCTTATTTCAGGGATTCGTTAAAGTAGGTGCACTTAACATTGATAAGTATGAAATTATTCCAAAGTATTATCATATAAATAGTTTTCCAGAAGTAAAAATATTTATCAACAAAAATGAACCGACTGAATTTTTAGGAGATAGTACATCTCCAGCCATCAATATTACCAATGCAGTAATTGAAGCCATCAAGTTAAATGTAATTTCTAAACTCAATACTGCATAAGAATCATCAACATTACAGCAAGAATCATAACATTACGCCAAGAATCTGTATCCACAACTCACTCAAACATCTTATAAATCCATGTCAATTCAAATATTGTCCCGTATTTAATATAAATAAATAAATAAATAAATATTTCAAATCTGTAACTCATTTATCATGATTAATCAACTTACTTAATTTAAATTAAAAAACTATACTATGTTGGCAATAATTGTAATTTATACTCCTTTGAAGCTTAAAAGTTAGTATAGCTAATACTTAATAATAGAAAAGTAGGTAGCACAAATTAAATTAAACTAATTTATATTTTATCAAATTTATGATAATAGCTATGAAATTAATATGTTTAAACGCGCAATATAATAAAACCTATTTTTTATTAGTAGTTATCAAGGTAGTTATCTATTTTAAAAACTTGCAATTCAATTTGACAGTGAAAACTACAATATTATTGTCTAATTGGCCAAATGGAATATACATTATAATTAGGGTTCAGGAATTTGTAATTTATGTTTTTTTTTTTTTTTGTAAAATTAATAGCAACATTATTCTAACAAAACCAAATAAATAATAACCTATTTGAATATAAAATTGTATTTTATATACTTTATCCCATTTATTACGATAACACCAGTTTTAAGATTATTGATGCAGTATGCAATTTATCAAATTCTATTCATCATAAATATTGTAAATGGTCAATATTGGGGTTACCCAATACATGAAGCTATTACCAAAAAAGTTATTTTCATACATTATGATTTTATAAATCTATATCCATCTTTATTCTATATAATAGTATAGTATTAGAGATAAAATACCTACAAAGTATAAAAAATTGTTATAAGTTATAACTCTTACAGGCCAGCAAGGCATAATCAGATTTATCTTTTATTTTTTTTCCAATTTATTTTATACTGTTCAGACTGGTCTCGTACAATTATTGTGAAGGTTACGTTAAATCTATTAAAAAAAAAATTTTTTTAGTTATACTTTAGGTATATGTAGATAAGTTATAAAGTAAAATAAAAATAAAAATAATTTAAAAAATGTCTTAGGTCTGTATAAATAATACATTTTTAATTAATAAAGTAATAAAAAAATATAAATTTAAATTTAATTATTTAATTATTATTTTAGATTTATATTTTTAGTAATTTGAATTTTTTTTAATAATTTTATTGATTTCACTGAATAATAAAAATTGTTTATTTACACAGAATTTTATTTTAATTAGGTAGGCATAGAAATTGCATAGGTGGACATTGTGTTACAGTTTAAGGAAGACCAACATATGTTAAGTACAATTTACATTTAAATACGCTTATTGATTATATATTATATAATTATATAAAATGCTTATTTTACATAAAAAATGCATTGTTTTAATAAATATGAGAGTAAAGTTTAAATTTGAACAGTGTACAGAATATAGAAGTAGGTACTATAAAATATAAATACTAAAAATATTGAGCTGCAGATGTACCATGTAAAATGTACATAGTATATAATGTAAAAATTATTATTAAACCTATATATTATTGTTAATAGAATATAAATTGTTTTTCTTGTGAATCATGTTTAATCAGATCAAGATTAAAAATTGGTTTTAGAATATATCTATTAGATAAAATCAGATGCATCTGAAGTATAGACATAAAATGTTGAGGTCAAGGAAACATGTTCATACTTGTTTCAAAGTTCAAACACATTATCATCATAGCAACATGATGATGTAGATTGTAGAATAATGGAAATAAAACAGTAATTGAAGTATAAGCGCAACATTAGTATATTACACTCAAGTTATTGGAAATTGGAATAGTTAACTTTATATGAGGCTTTAGCCAGAAACTGCTAACACATTTATCTCATTATCTCTATATAATAAATTTATGACTAAATTGAATTAAGAATAATTTTGAAAATGTTAAAATAAGGTAACTTCTGATACAAGTTTTATTATTTAAAAGTCATAAGTAAATTCAGAATGTTTGACATAGAGGTGTATCAGAATTCAGATACTACTTAAAATATGAAATAAACTGTCTCAAAAAATAACACTAGTATAGTACTATTCTGTGGTATAACTTAGGGTCGTTAGTCGTTACGAGCGATGTTTCATCATACGAAAATATTATTGTACGATGTTTGATATAATTTCAAACAGTTTATAAATAGAGCCGTTCACACGATCACGATAAAATATCGTACGATAAGACAAATGACAAACGTCAATCGTACTACGTCTTAAAAATTGTCAGATGCACTACCATTCACAATATTCTACGATAAGAATACCGTACGACCAAAGTTCAAAATATTTCAATCAAAATGTACTGAAAATAAACTGATTAAAAATTACATTAAATTGTATACCATACTACCATGTCATCCCCCAATGAATACATAACTGTGTAACCTTCTGACACCGTGAAAATTTCTGGTTCTGACGAACGCAAAGAAGGATAAACCCAAAATTTTCGATTTTTCTATTTTTTTTTTACTAAAAAATTATAACCCACATTATATAGAGTATGTGTAGAGTATAGAGTACAATGTTATCCGTAGCAGTATATATTTAGAAATATATTATATAATGATGTATTCGCAGACGTATGTTTTGAGGTCTTGTGCAAATGTGAAATATTTAATATATTATGTTAAAATTATACTACAATTGTCCGATAAATATCACTTATATATATATATAAACTAACATATAAGAATATGATAATATGATATATATTAATTATATACAAATGAAACGGTCCTAATATTATTTGTTTATCATACGAAGAAATATCGTTCGTGTGTAACGGCCCTAAGAATTAAGATATTCAAGAAAATGTTATTGTAGATACAATTTCATAGTAATAGGAATAATAATAGTGGCATCTGTTACAACTCGCAGAGCTATACTAAATATGTAATAAATAATGATCAAGTTGTCATTGCAGGTAAAAACAAAATCACATTTTCAGGTACGTAAACATATACGCGTATATACTTTATACTTACACAGAAGCGTCCCGAGAATAATCGCAGTGGTGAACCACAACTGTTTATCGTGTCCCACAAAAGACATTTTTCTAGGTAGAAAATAGACGCAACACCTCGAAAATCGTCGAAATACGGCAACTACTAATGTAATAATATAATATATATTATTGTAATAATATTACTGTTTGGCCGTGTATTATATAGCAGCGGGTTTATTTAGAACGATTCAAATCCGCGATCGAAAACAACGACGACGGTATCTGTAATTACTAATTTATCAACGAATCCACAGGTTGGTCGTTACTATGTGAATGTGCGTGCGTGCGCGCGTCGAACTATCTTTATTGTTTTCCTCTTACACTGTTTACAATTCGTGATTTTTACCACGCACGGTCGACGAAGGTAACCTGTTAGCCATGGATGTTATATACATATGTAATGTATATTTATATCTGTGGTTACGACCGGGGTGCATATTACCATTCTGCACATAAAATAAAACCCATGATTAAATCCTGCATTCTGATTGGTTTACACATTTGGAGGGAAAATTTAAATTATTAAGTTATTATTATTATTATTTTTTTATACTATTTTTTTTTTTTATAATCTGTATATTTTACACTTTTCATTTTAATAACTACTACTTTGGCCACTATGGGCTTTCGGATAGGTAACAGGACAGAGTAAATAACTACCGGAATGGGCCTTCGGCCTCCTCGCTCGCTCACTGCGCGAGCTCACTGCGGAACTTAAATCAAAAAAAATCCCCCGATTTGTTATGAAAAACCACGTCGAATAGGTAACAGGGCGTCCGCACGCAATTAGTACAATATCGAACTTTATCAGACTGTGTAAACCAATCAGAAGGCAGGATTTAATCATGGGTTTTATTTCGTGTGCAGACTGGTAATATGCGACCGGGGTAGTTGTTCCGGTGATAAGAATAACAACAACATGACGGAGATGCCACGGAGAACAAACGCCGTAGGACCACAGAAAAAACGACTGGAGCGGTCGAACGTCATAGGCGGACATTAGTTACGTCATTACTCTTACCGTAATATAGCTGAGGCACCAAATATATACATAGGTAATACTGTAATAGGAACACAAAAAATTAATTATTGGTAGCTACTAATTTTTATTTTTATTTCAATTGTATAAACCTATTGTATTATGCAAATATATTAATGTGAGTATTCCAGACCATTTTCATATTCATTAAAATAAAATGAGAACTATAAAATATCAAATATGAAAATATACAATTTATTTTTACGTCTGGATGTCTGATGTGCGCTTAATTACGTTCTGGGGGGGGGCTGAAGCCCCCCAAGTACCCCCAATATCCACCAATGTGTCAAACCACGTTTTATAGTTCAGCTGCAGTCAGCCACTTGAATTTATATGTATGAAAATTATTCTGCACCGGTTATATATACCGATACCCAACTTATTTACAATAGCAAAAAAAAAAACTGGACGGAAACTCGCTCTGTTTTACAGTAGGGTGTGGAGTGGACCTCGTTTGTAGGATTTGTTATTATATTAGATATATTAAATCTGATTAAATATTTTTTCCCGGTGATATTAGATTCTGAACGGAGTGATGGAATCTATTGATTTTACAATGATGTGTGTTTTTTTTTTTTGTGTCTGACGACACCTTTTTTTGCAGTAAAAATGCTTTGATTTGCTTAAACAGTAACTTTTCTGAAAAGAAAGTGAATGTAGATGGTACTTGGGCAAGTCAAAAGTCCAACTGCTTCAATACTTTTTCAAAAAATCGAAAAAAACGATAAAAAAATTACGAAAAAACGGGAAATTTTACGCAAAATCACGTTTATACAAAATACATTTTTTTTAAATGCTCTAACTCAAAAACCAAAAACCCCAACAACTTGAAATTTTCACCAAATCTTTATATTGGCGTTTACTATACATGGTTAAGTTTTCAAAGTATTTTGACATATTTTGACTTTTTTATAGACAATTTAAATTTTCAATTTTTGTAAGTTTTTTTTTTTTAAATTATCTATAAAATTTTTTTGGCTGTAGTTTTTAGTGCCATTCAAAAATTATTAAAGTCCATACGCATCATTTTTTTTTTATAAGCGTTTGAACAGCGAATATTGACATAAAATTACATGTAAAATATAATATAATATATAATATATATGAATTTATTTATTTATTTATTTATGAATTTTCAACTACAAAATAAATTGCAAATTATCGCGATTTTAACATATTTTATACAAATTTGAGATTTATGGGCTTATAAAAAAAATTTGAGTGAAACGATCTCCGATTTTTTCAGTGAGGATAAGTTAAGCTTATTATAAACCTTGTATTAAATTTTCGAGAGTTTTCGGCCAGTCAATTAAATTTTATAGCTTTTTAAAAAAAAAAAATTTACAAAAATCGAAAATTTAAATTGTCTATAAATAAGTCAAAATATGTCAAAATACTTTGAAAACTTAACCATGTATAGAGAACACCAATATAAAGATTTGGTGATAATTTCAAGTTGTTGCGGTTTTTCGTTTTTTGAGTTAGAGCATTTTAAAAAAATGTTTTTTGTAAAAACGTCATTTTGCGTAAAATTTCCCGTTTTTTCGTAATTTTTTTATCGTTTTTTCGATTTTTTAAAAAAGTATGGAAAAAGTTGGATTTTTGACTAGCCCAAGTACCATCTACATTCACTTTCCTTTCAGAAAAGTTACTGTTTAAGCAAATCGAAGCATTTTTATTGCAAAAAAAGGTGTTGTCAGACAAAAAAAAAAACACACATCATTGCAAAATCAATAGATTCCATCACTTCGTTCAGAATCTAAATAAAAAATTAAAAAAATTGAATATTTCAAATGCCTATAGATTATAACTTAAAAATTAGTAAAATATTTAGATAAACCATAGTAAAAAAAAAAAAAAAAATGCCAATATAAGCAACTGGTAAAAGTTTCAAGTTTCTACGATGTATACTTTTTGAATAATAACAAATATTTAAAATCGTTATTTGATGCAATTTTGTAAACAATTAAATTTCCAACGCTCATCGTTCACACAAACTTCCTGAAAATCCGGTAGAAATTTATTCATAGTTATTTAAAGAAAAACTTATGTCTAATCTTGTGTTAAAATTTTAAGTATAAATACCAAAAACTTTATGAATTTTCGACTACAAAATAACCTACACACTATCGCGATTTTAACATATTTCATAAAAATTTGAACTTCAGGGGCTTATAAAAAAAAATTTGTGTCCAACGATTTTCGATTTTTTTTTAATTACAATAAGTAAAATTTATAATAAACTTTGTATTAAATTTTCAAGATTTTAGAAAAATTAAATATTTTCAATTGCCTATAAAAAGTTCAAAAAAAGTCAAAATACTTCGAAAACTTAACCATGTACAGAAAACACTAATATAACCATATATGGTGAAAATTTCAAGTTTTTGCCGTGTTTCATTTTTGAGTTAATGCATTAAAAAAAAAAAAAAAAAAAAAAATAGGTATTTTGTCAAAAAGTGTGGTTTTGCGTAAAAGTTACTGTTTTTTCGAAATTTTTTCACAGTTTTTACCGACGCTTTTGAAAATTATTGAAAATGTTGAACTCTTAATTAGCCTAAGAACCAACTAGATTCATTTTACTTTTAGAAAAGTTGCTGTCTAAAAATATCGAAGCATTTGTATTGCTTCAAAATATTGAGTCAGACACAAAAAAAACATCTTTGTAAAATCAAATGTATTCTTCACTCCGTTCAGAATCTTAAATGAAATTAAACATATTATAATAAAATAATATTATAAATTAAAATGTAATTTCTCTTTATTTGAGCTTTCGCCAAAATATTCACCCAGAGACACAAGTACACAACATACCTATATTTACTATCTAACTTAAATTTGTCAGTCTAAAGATATATGATATATATTATGAATTTTTTTTTTGTTTTTATTCAAACCATCATAAATTACTTATACTACAAATACAAAAAGTTAATTTACATGATTATCTATCTCTTTAAAGCTATCAGCTTGTGTTAGAGATAGAGAGTAATAATTAATAATAAAAATTTAAGATACTAATGTTAAATACTTAGCAAAATAAAATGATAAATACAGTTGAGATAATTATAACAATAAACAATGAATGCCGATAGAATATGAGTTGTTTTTATAAAAGTATAAAATGTGTCTTGATTGCAAGACACAAATTTTAGTTGATTGGTAGCCAGGTAGGTCATTGTATTGTATGTAATATGTATGCACAAACTAGCTGTAGATAACGCATGTGTATAACGAAATTAGTAGGTAATGCTCTTTATTGTAAACTCATTCGTATTTTATACACAGTAAAAATATATAATCACAATGTAAGTAGGTACCTATATATGAGCTATTATCCGTCATTATTTATCTATGTTATATAGTGTTTTCTATATTATCAGGAATGTTTGAAATATATACATTCATATTTAATTTATTTTTACTATAGTTACTACTTCTGTTACATCATGTTTATCGTTTATGTGTAGACTTCTAGTGATATTACATTTAATTGATTGTTGTATTTTGTAGCGAGAACACAGCACGTTTTGGAATTGGATAAACACAAATAAAATATAATACAGCTGATATTATACAATATATAGGTAGGTAACAAGCTAAGCTACCTATAAGTTTCCTTTCTTTATTTTTATTATAAAGTTTTCTTGACTTAAGTCAACTAAACTTAGTGGTAACAGTTTTTTTTTTCTTTTTGGCATTTGTACTGCTGATAATTATAAAAAAATACAATATAATATATATAGTTAGGTTAAACAATAGTAGAATTCTTAGCAATTTGGTACTGATGGGTTTTTGGTAAATACGTGAGGAATTTGATTATACTTATATTATAATATAATAAAATACTAATATAATATGTACATTTCTTGTCTTCTTTTTCCTAGGATTGAGTTTCTTAACTAGTGATAAAATCATGGGGACGTCCACGTTTGAGCTGACGGAGAGTAGGTTTGAAATATCTCTTTGCATAGGTATTTTAATTGGTTGAAAAAGTTGGATGTAATGTTTTTTTTTTTTTCTATGTTTCAACTGTGGAGAAGTTTGAAATCAGTATGAAGGACTCAGGACTTCGTTTCTAGTGAACCAGGGTGTGTTAGAAATTGTACGTAATACTTTTGATTGGAAAATTTGAATTTTAGGTATATATGTGTTTTGGTGATGTTTCACATAAAGTATAGCATAGAGTACTAAGGGACGTAGAATTAATTTGTATAGAAGTAGAACATTTCCAACTTAAAGCGGTTTGACGATTAATTAAAGGGTAAAGTATTTGTAGTTGTTGGTAGGAAAGTCTACGATGTATAAATTAAAAAGCAAGAGAGAGATTCTTGAATCTTGGGGAACGCTCGAACGCCAGTTGTTATTTTCTTTGTTTATGATTTGGAGTCATTTATACTGATTTAAAAAACAGTGATCTAAGAGAAAATATTTAATAATATTATAAATTGCAGACTGGGTATTTAGTGTTTTTAACTTATATAAGAGACCGTGGTGACAGACGTAAAAAGAGTCTTGAAAACGAATCACAGAAGCTTGCGCCATATCTGAAAATGCTGTACCCGTATGGAGATTTTTTTTCCAAACCACTGTTGATGTATTCGGTTAAACGGAGGCGCTGTTGAGTGGTGGAATGTTTTGGTTTGAATTCAAATTGGTGGTAAGGAATGGCTTCCATATATTTATATGGTTTATTAACCTGGAATAAATTATTTTTTCAAATAATTTTGAAACTGACGAGAGAAGACTTATGGATCGGTACTATATTTTTTTATAGTCACTAGACACTATACTAATTACAACAGCAGTGGGGTTGCGAATATTTTTTTTCTATAAAGTAGTAAGTAGGTATTCCATTTTTAAATATTTAAATATTTTATATAAGATTTATTAATAATTCTTGTAGCTTTTAAAATTGTTGAATAATAATATAATTTTTTATTTGTGATGTAAAAATCATATTATGTTGAAAAATAATAAAATATTTTTTAATAAATATTATCTACTCCAACATTCATTTCAAATCTTTTTTCAGGTGATTACATAAATAAGGCGATAAATTCGTGTCAAATTCAAATTATTTTCAACTCTTTGTAAGCCTGTATTGAAATATCAATATCAAATTTAAAGAACCAACTGTTAACAATTTTTTTTTCATTCACCTCAGTTTCTTTATTAAAATTATTTAATTATAACTGCTTTTATTTAATGATTTTTTAATTAGCTTAGGATTTAAAATAGGTACAGTAGAATGTATATAGGACAATTTGTCTATTTACTAAAGCGTCAATTATTATCTGCACTAGTTTGGATCAATCGTGAATAATACATTAGTACAAATAATCAAACCATTTAATATTTTAATTGTATGCTTTATTTGTACATGCAATAAAAATATGACATTTTTATCTCATAATAGAGCAATTTTAGTTCTCCTATTTCTTAATTTCTTATTAAAATTGCCACCACAGAAACGTTGTTAATAAACGTCGTAAACAAGATTTATACACACCATCATTTGCTATCACATTTTTGCTGTATTATATTTATAATGCTGCAATAATTAACTATATTCGTATTTTAGTGTTCAAAAAACGATAAAACGATGCCATGTCTAAAGGTGAAATCGACAATAAAAAAAAAATATAAGAAAACGTTTAAGTCGAAATGCGTTCTCAAGAAAGGTGACGAACCAAATATTACCCAAATGTAAGTCGTAATATATATCCATTTTTATACATTCCTATTCCTACTTTAATATAATAGTTATTTTTCATACTTCATAATTCACATAAACATAAATCATGTATCTAAAAATTGTGTACTTGAAGAAAAAAAGTGTACTAATTAAATTTTTTTTTTAATCTTTTAACTGTATTTAATTAACAAGTATTTTAACTGCTCAAAAATGTTTGAGGGATATGAATTGTGAGTATAAATTTATAATTAAGTCACCCAACTTAATTAGTTATATAACTACTTGTGCACATTTCCTGTAATTATACCAGTATACCACTACTATATAGTGATTGCTGCAGAATGGTGAAGAGTGACGCTCGTCTCGTTGAACTACGAGTAGGTACATAATCTTTTTTTTTGTATAAAAAGATTGTCTTTATTTTGAAATATTACGATCTATACATAGTTTGCACAATAAGTAATAAGTATGAAGATAAAAATTTGGGAGTGAGTGATTACATAGTAGGAAGTCTCACATTACCTATGACTTAATATTTACAATTAAAATTTAAATTTACATTAATATTTGCATTGTTTACATTAATATTACATTGAGTACAAGTTTTATACAGTTTTTAAGTCACGGCACCACTTCCGTTTAAGTCTTCTCGTCGGGTTCCCGGGTAATGCTGGTAGGGCCAAATCCCTGATAAGCTGGTTGGGGTTGGATTGGAGTTTAATGGTACATAATCAATATAAGAAATATGTTCCATCAATGGTATAAAAATTGCTTAAATTTATGCAAAATAATAGAAATCATTTACTATATAATGAATACATTACCTATACCAATAATGAATCGTGGAAAAAATGTCTACGGAAAAAAAAACCGAAAAAAAACACGGAAAAAAATCCTTCCGAAATACATATAAACACAAACACATATTAAATAAATAAATAAACACATTTATTAATATGTTAACATTGTAATTATTTAACATTTTTTTAGTTTTAGTGGTTTTAAATGAATGAGAACTTCTGCAGTTCCTATAAATGTGATAAATATAAGTTGAGAAATTATGTGTTCTTACACGGTAATATACCCTCAACCCTGTCAATAAATTGCATTTTTATTGCCCATCTATTATAATGGAAATTATGATTGATTATATTATTATGATCATGATTATGTTCTGTTATCTATAATATCGCGATTACATAATAATTACAGTAATAATGATCACGATTTAAGATATATCTTAAAATCGTGATTTTACTATTGTATCACAGCACGGTCTTAAAAGATCTTCTAAGACCATGTATCACAGAATAAAAATAATTATTTGATTTTATTATGTTTTTTTGAGTTGATTAACAGTATAATCAACAATCAACAAAATTATATAAAATAGTTCAATGGCACTCGTATGGAATTTCCGTAGGTTTTTTTCTATGGTGTAATCTTTGGTTTCTTTTTTCGTTGGAATTTTTTTTTGGTTTTTTTTTTGTGGGTTTTTTTCATGGACATTTTTTCCTTTTCCTACTAATTATATATTTTGAACAGAGTGAAAAATATAAATAAATTGAATTCATGGTGATAGCTTTTCAGAAAGTCGAAATACCTACATATTAAATTCCAATACTAATTAATAATTAGTTTATACTTAATAACCGAAAAATAATATAGTTATACTTATATTCTATGTTAAAAATAGTGTAAGTAGTAACTAAAAAGTTTTGAGGTTTTGTGTTAAAGTAATAAAATAAGTAAATATAATATAATAAACTAATTTAGAAAGTACATGAACTCTGATAAAACGCCTGCAACCAGACAGTCTGTGAAAGAGAATCCCAGTTATTATAATCAAAGTTAGTAACGAGATATTACAGAAAGATAAAAAAATAAACGTTATATACTTCATATGAAACAGCCGGTTTTTATCAATTTAAAATCAAAATAAATGGTAATGTTTTTGTAGTTACACTTAGAAAAAGTATCAAAATCGCATATTAAATACTTACCTAAAATCTTTTATGTTAATTTTAATTTTACCGATACTAGTAAATATTATATTAGCCTTAAATTATTGAATGTATGTATATATATATTACTAAATGAAGGAAATCCTCAATTGAAGAAATAGTCTGATTGTAAGACAGTTTATTTTAAACATACCAGTTTTAAGATATATTCAAAATTATTAGTGGGTTTCCTAGTTCTAACTATAGTGTCTTATATAATTTTCAAACAACCAATATATTATATATATTTTTATATTATGATATAAAGATTAAAGACATTTTTAGACAAAAATTAGAAACTCATGGTAAAATTATCACTTCTATACAGAGAAAATTATGAGAAATAGGATTTTTCAAGTAATGGAAACAATTAATTATCATATCATCTAAATATAAATGTATTTTAAAGGCATTCCTAATAAGTTTTATTTTATTAAAGTAGTTATTGTTTAATTTTTAATAATTCATATGTCAAACTCTTTAATTACTATATATGAATTAACTTACTCCTGTTACCTACAGCTAATAAATTGTTTACTTAATTACATTTGGTTGAGTTTAATTATTTTACATTTTCAATCATAGTTTCAATAGTTAGGTACTGTTATTTTGTGTATTCTCTTCATTATTTTGGTGTTTTAATATGTTTAATAAATAATTAATAGCTACATTGAATATATTAAATTGATTCTAATTTAATCTTTATATTTCAGAACCAAAATAATGTCTTCTGAACACATGCAAAATTTTGTATCACGTCTCAAGTCTAAAAATTTTGAGATACGGAAGCGTGCTGCTCGAGATTTGAATCTTTATGTAACTATCATTAATTCAACAATTAGTAGATTTTTATTTATTCATTATTCTTTTATAAGGTTAAAACTGAACTTCGTGAAGTATCAGCAGATGAGCGAACAGTTTTCAATGATGATTTCAATCAACATATATTTGAAATGGTATCAAGTTCTGATAGCAATGAAAAAATTGGTGGCATACTTGCTATATGTAAGTACTTTGCAAGTATTGACTTATTGAATAGATATTTTATGTAGTGAAGTAGCAATATGTGTTAAATCTTTATAGTTAATTTATTAATATTTAGTAACTAAAATTTACTATTTTAACTCTTGTTTTAATTGAAATAAAATATAAATTATTTATTTATTTATTTATTTTTAATGCCCTGGAACTTAATTATTTAAACAATCCAAGAGTCTTTATAAATATGTTTAACAAATTATTTATGACTAATAATTTATCAATTGAGAAAATTGAATTCTTAAATAATTTTCCTTTTTTTTAAGAAAATGCATTCTTGCTTAGAAATATGAATTAGGTATATTATTAATTAATTACAATCAAATTAATTTAAACATTAATTTTTTCTTATCATTTTCAAACATTTTATGCAATTCTACCTTCTTAGTTATTGTTTTCTTTTTTTGAATTTGTTTGTATAATTAATTGTGTCATTAGTTATTACTTTTTTATACCTATATTCCAATAACTATTGTTTTCCTTTGCCATTTTTACCTTCTATATAGTATCCTTTATACTTATTATTACTCTTAGAAATCCATTATCACAGTACAGAAATATTTCTAATTCTAAGAAAATAATTATGACAAAATTAATCATAGGGTTGTTATTTCATTTGTTTCAAGTTTTTAAGCACATGTTAAAGTAATATACCATAAAATGTTTGTATTTTGGCTTATAATCACTAACTAAAAATAGATATACATTTTAAATATAATATATTACTTTGGTTAAATAATTGTGACTAAATAAATAACTTGTGATTTCTTGAATATTTTTTCTCATTGGTATATATACATAAATCCAAATTTTAATTATTTTTCAAACTAAATTTAGAAATAAGTTTTGTAAAACAATATATTTATGTTATATTTGTTTGTTTTCTGATAATTGGCTAGTGAGAAAATTTAAATCAAATCATTTGATTAATGTTCTGTTTGAAAAATGTCGCTGAACACATTATAAAATATGAAGTAAAAATTAATCACTATGTATATTTAAAAATTATTGTAAATACTTTAATGATATGTGCTAATTAATATTTTTCCATTCATAACATTATTGAATTAATTGTTCCCAGTGTGTTTAATTGGTGCTGATGTTGGTAATAAAAATAACCGTATCAGTAGATTTGCTAACTATCTACGTAATTTATTGCCATCTGCGGATCCGGCAGTGATGGAACTAGCTGCCAAAACAGTTGGCAAATTAGCTTTGGATTCTGGCACCTATGCAGATCAGTATGTTGAATTTGAAGTGAAGAGAGCATTTGAGTGGTTAGGAGGTGTACGAAATGAGTCCAAGAGATATGCAGCAGTAAGTTTATTATCTTATCACTTTTGTTTGTAATGTTGCAATTAATTTTATTTTAGGTACTCATACTTAGAGAAATTGCTACTATGGTTCCAACTCTTTTTTTTCAACATGCTGCTCAATTTTTTGACTTGGTGCTAAATGTAACACGTGACCCAAAACCTAACATCCGAGAAGGAGCTGTAGAAGCATTAAGAGCTGCACTTGTTGTAACTGCTCAAAGAGAAACATCAAAACAAACACTAAAATCGCAATGGTATCATTAAACAAAACAATATAATAAAAACATATTATATTATATTGCAAATTTATTGACTTTTTCTTGTAGGTATAAACAGTGTTTTGACGATGTTATGAATGGTATAGATGAGGCACTCAATAAAGAAAAAGGCACTCTCCGTGAAGATAAAATACATGGTGCATTATTAGTGTTGAATGAATTGCTTAGAATCAGTAATATTAATTGGGAAAGACAAAATGACTCGTTAATGCAAAGATTGCAGTGGGATCAAAATCAGACTAGTGCGGTTAGATTCATATAATATATTATGTATTAATTAATGTTTTAATTGTTATTCTTTTTATTCAAGCTAGTTTTCTAATTCTAATATAATGTAATTTTATATTATTATTTTATTGACTGTATACTGTGTTATTCTTGAATTTTGAGTATCATTCTTGTATTATTTGGTCATATACCTGAGTATCAAGTAAAAATAAAAATATTTAATTTATAACTTAACTTTATTTAAATATGTTATAGTTTTATTTTTAGTATTGAATATTCAATAACAGAATATAATTTATATAACACTTAAATTCATATTTTTAGGAAATACTGAGCTTACTACCTCGAACCAAATCTGCTTTAAAAGGCTTAGTAGGTGGTTCTGGACGCACAGATGATGACTCTGTGAGAATAGCATCATCGGGTATTCGATTTGAAAGTAGTGCCTGCAAAAACCTCTTACAAGAAAATTTTGAAGAAGTGTGTAAATCAGCATTAAATTATAGAGTGTGTAAAAGTGTTATAGTGACTTCAGCTTTGATAAAGTTGCTTCCTAGGCTAGCTGCATTCAACAAATCAATTTTTGTTCAAAGGTATTATTGACATTTTTAAAGACATTAATGCATATTTTTTTTAAAACAATTTTTTTTATAGTCATTTAAGTTCATCAATGTTATTTTTTCTTTCAACCATTCGCGTACGGGATCGTGATCAACGAACTAATGCTTTTGTTGCTGTTGGTTTAGTGGCAATAGCCATTGAAGATCATACTAAGCCATATTTTGCCAAAATATTAGAAACAATACGAAGTTATTTACCAATTAAAGTATTATTTTAAACATTATTGTCATAAATATAAAATATCATAAATTTGTATTTTCCTTTTTTTATCAATTTTTGTAGGATAATTCAAAAAAAAAGCAATCATGTGCTGAACCAGCTGTATACGTTTGTATAACATTACTAGGTATTGCAGCAAAACACAATATTAAGACTGATCTTAAAGAACTTCTTGATCCCATGATGTCAATGGGACTTAGTCCTCCACTTACCATAGCTTTAAAAGAATTGGCAGTAGCTGTGCCTGCATTAAAAAAAGACATATCTGAAGGTAAGAAAGAAAATTAATCGTTTAATTTTTACCTAGGTACTTAAAGAGTATTTTATTTTAGGATTATTGAGAATGCTTTCCCAAGTACTTAACAATCGAAGTGGTTCAATGGGGACGCCACTATCTGTCACAAATTCTGCCCTTAGTATAACAATGTTGCCCTCATGTGTTGAGCAACAAAGTGTTTCAAATGTTGTTTTGGCTCTTAGAACACTTGGAAGCTTCAACTTTGAAGGTAAACACATACAAATATTAAATTATTAATATATTTATAGGCCTGTAGAATGTTGGTTTAATTTAAAATTTAAATAATATTTGATCATTTTTTTAAAATTTGAATATAAAAATTATTATAGGGCATTCTCTATTGCAATTTTTGCGTCGATGTGCTGAGCATTATCTATGCAGTGAACAACAAGAAGTTCGAATTGAATCAGTTAGAACGTGTAGTCGCTTATTGTGTTTAGCAATTGAGTCACCACAAAGTAAAACATCACATACAGTAAGATATACTATTTCTACTGTCATCAAGCAAATACTCATTGTTGGTATTTCTGATACAGGTCAGTAAATAAATACTAAATAGTAAATATTATTTAAAAGACAGCTCATTTTATATATTTCTATGTTTTATTGATTGATCAAAACAATTTACTATATAAAATATAATGTTGTCTATATTTAATAATTATTATTATTATAATTTTCATATTTCTTAAATTTAGGAAAATATTTTCCTAGCAAATTTTAATTATTGTTTAGTTTAATGATTTCTTTGTTTATTAATTAGTTTTGTTAATCTATCATTCAATTAGTACTGATTATTATCACCTCAAATCTTAGATGACATGCACAAGACTTTTAATTAAAATATAATATGTTGAATTACATATAATTTTATGATTTAAATGTATATATAAATACTTATAATACTACACTTTTCTATTTTCCATATTAGATCCGGATGTACGTTTTGCGGTGTTTGAAAATCTTGATCGCAGTTTTGATTTCTACTTAGCTCAAGTTCACAATCTTACTGCTTTATTCATGGCCATGAATGATGTAAATTTTGAAATACGAGAAATGGCTCTCTGTACTATAGGACGATTAAGTATGGTAAATCCTGCTTATGTAATGCCACCTTTACGCAAAACATTGATGCAGGTTGGTTTAACTATTTATTTTTTATACATAGTAAAAATATGTATATTCTTGAATAACCGAATAATATACTTTGATTTTTAGTGTTTAACTGAACTTGAACACAGTGGAATGGGTCGTAACAAAGAACAAAGTGCTAGAATGATTGATCATATGGCTGTTCATGCTCCTCGTCTTGTATCTCCATATGTGCAACCGGTTTTAAAAATATTAGTACCTAAACTAAATGAACCAGATTTAAACCCAAGTATTTTAATAAGTATACTGGCATGTATTGGAGATTTGGCTCAAGTATGTCTAATACGGTATTTTAACTTTTTTTTAAAAAATATATGTGTTTTGTATTTACATATTTAATTTTTGATAGGTCAATGGGGAAGAAATGTGTTGTTGGACTGATCAACTATTGCCCATTTTATTGGACATGTTGGGTGATGGTGGATCACAAGAAAAACGAGGAGTAGCTCTCTGGGTTCTTGGAAAACTAGTTGAAGGACTTGGCTATGTTATTCAACCTTATGAAAAACACCCAACATTATTAGACACTTTACTTGGATTTTTAAAAACTGAACAACAACCTTTAGTCAGGTGCAGTTATACATTTTATAACATTTATTGGATTTATATAACTATTATGATGGTTGCTTTATTTTTTATTTAGAAGAGAAACAATAAGAGTGCTTGGGCTCCTTGGTGCCTTAGATCCTTATAAGCATAAAATGAACTTAGGACAAATTGATTCTCAAATTGAGTCAACTGCATTGCTTTCAATGACTGATTCCCGTCCTATATCTGAAACTGAATGGACCACAAGCGAAATGTTAGTAAATATGAGCACTGCTACATTGGAAGAATATTATCCAGCTGTAGCTATTGCAACACTAATACGCATTATTCGCGATCCAAATTTATTTCAACATCACACTATGGTTGTACAGGTCAGTAAAAGTAAATGTTCATTTATACAATTGTATTATTTTTGTTAGCAATTTATTTTATTTGTATTAAAATAATAGTGAGAAACTATTTATAAATTAGTTTTTTAAAACTTAAATACTCTAGCCATTGATTAAATCAATGTTATATCATTTTATTTATATTCTAATGTTATCATATTTAATAATAAAACATTATGCCATTAAGAAATGAAGAATTATTAAAATTTTAGTTATTTATTGTATGTATGTCTTTTTTTTTAGTGTAGTTAGTTTTATATCATGTTAATTTGTTTAGGCAATCACTTTTATCTTTCAATCTTTGGGTATAAAATGTGTGCCTTACATACCACAAGTAATGCCCAGTTTTTTAAACGTGATTCGTACAGCAGATGTGAACTTCAGAGAATATCTATTTCAACAGTTGGGTGTACTTATTAATATTGTCGGTCAACATGTCCGAAACTATTTAGATGATATATTTTTGTTAATTAAAGTGAGTATTCTTTATTTCTAAAATGAATAAATATTTAACTGTGTTACATTTTCTAGGAATTATGGACTCCAAACAGTCCACTTCAATGCACATTAATCCAACTGGTGGAGTATATAGTTGTAGCTCTTGGAGCGCAATTCAAAACTTACTTATCTCAATTGATGCCTAATATTCTCAGAATTCTTTATCATGATTCTAGTAAAAACCGCAATGTCACAAAGAGGGTATGTTTACTTAAATATTATTAATTTTACCATTTTTATTATAATATAATATGTACAGATAAGAATTAATGTTTTGATTACTATATCAATGGGATAAAATAATTAAAAATGTGAACCTGTTGGTAAGAGGATAACTTCATCTTAAATAAAAATTCTTAAATTTTATTTATTACTACCTACTGTCATTAAACAATACCATGGATTTTTTTGTGTATGATAGAATCAAAAAATCTTGAGTCATGGTACACTCTGTTAAATAGAGAATATTTATCAGACAATATTGTTTTATAATAATCATTAAAAACCAGCATTTTATATAAATCTCTAATTCTAATGGTAATTACTGATTGACAGTAACTGTATACATGTTCCGTCATGTATGACAAAATATTGCCTTTGTAGCAAAATTTGCTATATGGCTTCAAGAAATAATGATTTTGTCCAACAATTAATGTTATTAACTAATAACTATAAATATTTTCCTTTTCTTAGGTAAATAATATTGTTCTTCAATTTAATATTATTTATAACATTCATATACAATACATTATTTAAATATATATATATAATACATGTACATACTATATAGTGTTAAGTTGTGGTTGGTATAACTGGTCAAGGTTGTGCGAGTAGTGGCGACTGGCGATGGTGAAGGGTAGTTAGCTGTGAGTGTGGGTGACAGTGACAGCATGTCTGCTGTGTATTGTTTTGTTTTAATAAATACATTTACATAATTAATATTATTTAGTTTTTAAAATAAATTTTAATATATAAGAATATTTTACACTTTTAGATGGTAGTAGCATTATGTAAATTCGGAATTAATTTGGATGAATATTTACATATGATTATGCCACCACTTGTAAATTTATTTGATGCAACTGTTCATCCTACTCAAGTGAGTCAGGTTGCTATGGAAACAGTTGCTCAATTAGCATATATTTTGGATTTCACCGACTATGCCTCACGCATAATACACGGAGTTGTAAGAATATTTTTTACTGTTATACTAATATTATCTTATTATCAGCTAACTCTTATTTACCTAACCATCTGTTATTAGGTGAATTCAATAGAAAATACTTCAGAACTTAGAAAAACTGCTATGGAGACTTTATGTGCATTAATATGTCAATTGGGTCGCAAATATATGATATTCATGCCCCTTGTTTCACGCACATTAACTAAATGCCAATATAGCTATCCGTCTTATGACACACTTATCACTTATATATCATCAGTCAGTGATTAAAATTAATATTTGATTAAATAAAAATTATAACTTACTTTACTTTTATTTGCTAGAACAACGATGGAAGCTTAGAAGAAAATCTTCTGCTCTCTAGGCATAAACAGTTCAAAAGTAAAAAAGAAGTTGGAGTGCATGTAGTTGGCGATTCTGCTACAATTATAAAAAAGGTGTTTTAATAGTTTAGCTTTTAGGTTTTTAAAATTTTCCGCTTTAATGAGTATTGTATAGTTAATTATTTTATACTTTTGCCATTGATTATAATTCAAATATATATACTACTTTTTTACTCATATTACCGTACATATACAATATATATATTGAGTATTCATACATTTATAATAATTGGTATTATAAAGGTGCGGTTATACAAGTAAAAAAGCAATAAGTGAAATGAGAAGAATCTGTACTTAATGAAATTTTCATATATTTTTTTTTAGATGCATACATCACTACCAAATTTACAAAAAGCATGGTTAGCTAACCGTTGTGTATCTAAAGATGATTGGTTAGAATGGTTGAGACGCCTTGGTATTGACTTCTTGAAAGAATCACCATCACCAGCGCTGCGATCATGCTGGGCACTTGCCCAAACATACTCTCAATTGCCTAAAGATCTATTTAATGCAGCATTTGTAAGCTGTTGGACAGAATTAACAGAACCACTGCGAAAAGAGCTGATACAAACTTTAGAACAAGCTTTGATGGTATCTGATCTTCCTGAAATGACGCAAACTATATTGAACTTAGCTGAATTCATGGATCATTGTGAAAAGGGACCATTGCCTATTGACACTCATATACTTGGTGAAAGAGCAATGGATTGCAGGGCGTATGCTAAAGCTTTGCACTACAAAGAAGATGAGTTTATCAAAGAAAAAAATAGTCAAATATGTCCGAATATTGTTGAATCTCTAATATCTATTAACAATAAACTACAACAAAAAGAAGCAGCATCAGGTAATTTAAACACTAAAATAATTAATAATAAATATTTAATTATTAATTAGTTATTATAATATAAACTAGGGCTATTGGAAGTAGTTATGAGTAAACGAGAAGAAGATCAAGAACCTGGTGAACAGCTTAAAGTACAAGCAAGGTGGTATGAGAAATTGCATAACTGGGAACAAGCATTATCTTTTTACGAAGGGTTTCTGCAAAAAGAACCTCATGATGTTGAATGGTCATTAGGAGAAATGAGGTACATAAAATAAATAAAATGCTGTATTATCAAATGTTATATGGCAACAATTTTTGATCGGTAGATGTTTAGAATCATTGGGTCAATGGGGAAAATTAAATAATGTGGCTGCTTCTCATTGGTCACATTTTCCTGAAAGTGGACGTGAAAAAATGTCAAGAGTTGCTGCAGTTGCAGCTTGGGGACTAAAACAGTGGCAGAAAATGACAGTTTATGTAGAATGCATACCAAGAGATACTATGGATGGGGCCTTTTACAGAGCAGTTTTATCTATTCACGGTGAACAATACGAACATGCACAGAAAGTATGATGCTTACTTTATAGCATTAAAAGACTTAATTTACTATATTTTGTATTTATGAAAATAGTGTATTGATTTGGCTCGAGAAATCTTGGACACTGAACTTACATCAGCTGCTGCAGAGAGCTACCAAAGGGCCTATGGTGCAATGGTTTCTGTACAAATGTTAGCTGAACTTGAAGAAGTCATTCAATATAAATTGAAACCGGAAAAACGACCAATCATTTACAAAGTCTGGTGGGATAGACTTCAAGTAATTTTTAATAAATCATGTCCATTATAATTTATTATTATAATTAATTACAATTTTAAAATGGCTTAGGGATGTCAAAGAGTTGTCGAAGACTGGCAGCGTATAATTCAAGTTCATTCATTAGTTCTTAGTCCTGAGGAAGATATGCATACATGGCTAAAATATGCTGCTTTATGTCGTAAATCATCTCGCTTGGTTAGTATTTTTAAGCTTTATGTAAGGTATTATACTTATATTGATTGGAATTTAATTTTGTTATTAATGTAATTTATATTTTGAATAATGTATTCAGGTTTTGTCTCATAAAACTCTTACAACATTATTGGGCATAGATCCTTCAAAAAATCCTACAGAACCTTTACCCATGACTCATCCCCATGTTACATTTGCCTATACTAAACATATGTGGACTTCTGGCGCCAAATCAGAAGCTTACAAGTAGATATTTTATATTAAAATTCTTAGTAAATATGTGAAAATAATGTTGTTTTTTTAGTCATTTAAACAGTTTGATCCAAAATATATTACCACAGTTAAAACGAAAAGGAAAAGATAATGAGAAACTTAGAAATGACTCTACTAAAAAATTATTAGCCAGGTTCTATTCATTTTATTTTTTAACAAAAATCCAAATAAAAACTAAATTCAAGTGTAATTTATAATTTTGTTTTGTAGATGTTACTTAAAGTTGGGATACTGGCAGGAAGAGCTTCAAGGGTTGACGGAATTGTCGATTCCTGATGTTTTGGAATACTACTCTGCAGCAACATCCTATGATCCTAGCTGGTATAAAGCATGGCATTCATGGGCATATATGAATTTTGAAACTGTATTATTTTATAAACATCAACAAACCAAATCGCAATCTAACGAACAAACTACCGAAAAAGGAACAAATGATAAACCTACTTCTGAGGTAATTTTATTGATTTATTTACCATGATAAATATAATACTACAATAATTAACATGATTGTAATAGTTGGAAGTTAACTTATTTTAATTAGTAATAGTTTATGAAAGTTTGAATATAAAATTAGTATTTATATATTTTATATCTATTAAGTTATTTTTGTAATCTATATAAATCAGCATTACCTTATATGTTACTTTTATATTTAAATAGTTCTTCTATATTTTTTCTTTTCATTAGGTGGTTAAATCCAGTCAATATATTTCACATTATACCGTACCTGCTGTTGAAGGATTTTTCAGATCAATCTCATTATCTCATGGTAGTTCATTACAAGACACACTGAGACTCTTAACACTTTGGTTTGAATATGGTCAAAATCATGATGTATATGATGCTCTTGTTGATGGGTTAAGATCTAGTCAAATTAATACATGGCTTCAAGTAATTACTCAAGAAATTAAAATGCTAATATGTTTGTGATTAATATATCACTGAATTTGTTTAGGTGATTCCACAGCTGATTGCTCGCATTGACACACCTCGTACTCTAGTTAGTCGTTTAATTCATCATCTGCTAATTGATATTGGGAAGCACCATCCACAAGCTTTAGTCTATCCATTGACTGTAGCCAATAAATCTGCCAGTGTTGCACGTAGAAATGCTGCAAATAAAATTTTGAAAACTATGTATGAACACAGTCCAAATTTGGTGCAACAAGCAGTAATGGTTAGCGATGAATTACTAAGGGTTGCTATACTTTGGCATGAGTTATGGCATGAAGCATTAGAAGAAGCTAGTAGGCTGTACTTTGGCGAAAACAATGTGAAAGGAATGTTTGAAGTCTTAGAGCCTTTACATGCTATGCTGGAAAAAGGGCCTCAAACTCTGAAAGAAACTTCATTTAATCAAGTATGTAATTAAAACTATTTAACTGTATAAAAATGTGCTTAAAGAATTATTTGTTTAAATAATGGTTTTTTTTTTTTTTTATTCATTTAGACATATGGCCGAGATTTGATTGAGGCTTTAGAATGGTGTAACCGTTTTACGGGTTCTAACAATAATCGCGACTTAAATCAAGCGTGGGATTTATATTATCATGTTTTCCGTCGAATATCTAGACAATTGCCTCAACTTACAACTCTAGAACTTCAATATGTGAGCCCTAAACTACAGCAAAGTCGTAATATGGAACTTGCAGTTCCTGGATCATATATACCGGGTCAACCTGTTGTTAGGATTGCGTATATTTCGAGTTCATTACAAGTAATTTCTTCTAAACAACGACCTCGCAAGTTGACTATTAAAGGTAGCGACGGAAATGATTATGTGTTCCTATTAAAAGGCCACGAAGATCTCAGACAAGACGAACGAGTTATGCAACTTTTTGGTCTGGTCAACACACTATTGTTAAATGATCCTGATACGTTTAGACGAAATTTAACAATTCAGGTGTTTATCATTTTCCTTTACTTCTTCCTCTTTTACAGATTTTCAAAAAAGTTAATGATTATTAATTTTTATTATTTTTAGCGTTACGCTGTTATACCTTTATCAACAAATTCTGGTCTTATTGGTTGGGTACCTCATTGTGACACATTACATACACTTATTCGTGATTATAGAGACAAGAAGAAAATATTATTGAACATAGAACACAGAATTATGTTAAGGGTATGAAAATTCCATATTTATCAATTGAATTAAAATTATATTTAATTATCGTTCTGTTTTCATATAACTTATTCATTTATACTCTTTATTAAAGATGGCACCAAACTATGATCATTTAACATTAATGCAAAAGGTTGAAGTATTTGAACACGCTCTAGCCAACACTCAAGGTGATGATTTGGCTAGATTACTTTGGCTTAAGTCTCCATCGTCTGAAGTTTGGTTTGACCGTAGGACTAATTACACTAGATCATTGGCTGTTATGTCCATGGTCGGCTATATACTTGGTTTAGGAGACAGGTAATTTTTGTATAATGAATTATTATATTGTGTATTATATTATATTAAGTGTCTTATGTTAACTTTTTTTTTTTACTAATATTTACAATGTATTTTTTGTCTATAGGCATCCTTCAAATTTAATGTTAGATCGTCTAAGTGGCAAAATATTACATATTGATTTTGGTGATTGTTTTGAAGTAGCCATGACTCGTGAAAAGTTTCCAGAAAAAATCCCTTTCAGACTTACCAGAATGCTCATTAATGCTATGGAAGTAAGAATAAATTATTGAATATTTTCTGTTCAGTTTTATTCATTGTTTGTCATTTTACAGGTTACAGGTATTGAAGGAACATATCGTAGCACCTGTGAAAGCGTTATGACTGTTCTTAGAAACAACAAAGATAGCTTGATGGCTGTATTAGAAGCTTTTGTGTACGACCCATTGCTAAACTGGCGTTTGATGGAAGCTGGTGTAGGTGCTCGAAGAGCAACTGCAACTACAGGTGCTACAGTAGTTGGGACAAATCCAATTAGTGTAGCTTCTGCAGCTACGACAATTTCTGAAGAAGCTAGTATACCAGCTAGTTTTGCAGCTTCTTTGAGTAAAAAGACCGCACCTGTAAATTTTGGCCCAGGAGGTGATCCTGGTAAGTTAATACAAATACTAATATTATATTATATCTAATAAATAGATCTATGTATGTAATTGAGTTTAAACTCGTTTAGTTTTTAATAAACTGCAGTATGAAATATCATTTAATGATTTGATTAATAATTTTATATTTTTATTTAGGTAACAGTGAAAATGAGCCAACAGAAGCATTGAACAAAAAAGCTTTAGCAATTGTTACTAGAGTTCGTGAAAAATTAACAGGTAGAGACTTTATACATGAACAAGAACTGACTGTCCCTAGACAAGTGCATTTACTCATACAACAGGCCACTGCTAATGAAAATCTTTGCCAATGTTACATTGGATGGTATGTATGAATTAAAATTTAATTATTTAAACACCTTTCTTGATCATGTCATATTAATAAAATTATAAAATATATAAGACTTAAATGTGTTAGAAAAAGTTGAATTATAACCTCTCTTATAAGTTGAAAATAACCTCTCTTGACACCCAGTTCCTTTTAACAATTATTATATGGTTAGTTAATTAATTAAACCAAACCACAAACTTACTTTGTGTTTTAGTTATTGTTAAATGTAATACCAAGCCTAAATAAAACACAATATTTTAAATTGTTTCAATTAACTTAACAAATGTATGACAAATGACCACAATTAATTTCCTGATTTTAAAATTAATTATAATTTATAGTACATATAATCATCATTCATGGCACAGCTAGGAGAGTTATTAAGAGATTATTAAAAAAGTTATCATGATTTCTTATAAATTGTGTTTTTGAAATACGTATGTATCAAAGTATAAACAAAATGTTAAATATATAGTTATTATAAAGTTGAAACCACATTCAATACACATATAAATATATAATTAATTAAATTGTAAGTATTAGGTATTTGGTAACATAATTTTTATTTCTCTACCTAGCCCATTGTTAAAATAGTTAATGTCAAATTATAGTATTTTATGATTTATATTTTCCTTTTTATTTATATTTAAACTATAATCATGTTCATAATTTTTAGGTGTCCATTTTGGTGAGTTTCATTGATGTCTACTGATAGATATTATTATAATATTAGATAATATTCATTATTGTTATTATTTTTATATGCCGTTTTAACATTAAAAATGTTTTTAATTTTTACTAATAAATGGATAAAATTTAATTATGTATATTTTTTGTTTATACTTAAATTATTTTTTATTATATTCTACCCTTTTATTGCATATTATTAACTTATTTGATACATTTGTAATTTGAACTGAACTTTAATTTTAATTTTTAATTCTTATGTTTGTGACAATAATGTTTTACATTTTTGATGCCAAAGCGTCATGAAATCAATTCTATTTACATTTAAAAAAATACACTTTGCAAAAATCAAAACTATTATAATTATGCCAGTTCACATAATATATTACAATTCTTTATACCAAAGGAAAACAATACATTTTAAGTTGAATTGTACAAATTAAAGATTTAAGGTATATCATGTTATTCCCTATTGGAGTTTGTTGGTAATCTACGAATTATATTGATTTTATCATTACACTATATTCTTGATGTAAATAATTCTTTCATTCAATAAGATTATATGTAATGATAAGCAATGTAGTACACAATTAAGTTAATATTTTTACACATGATTACTCAAATTAATAAATGTCTATTAATGATCTTTAGACTTTAGTTGAATAGTGTTTTAATGATAATTTTTAAAGTTAGGTAACTAATTATGATGACTGATGAAATAATGTATATTATATTGAAGGTTTTAAAATGTATTAATTATTTTGATCCTTTCAAATTGATTCCAACTAATGTTTTCTCTGGAATACTTTACTAAATAACAATAAACGATCTATATACATAATGACGGAGCGGTAATATTGAATTTAGTCCCGCAAATACTTTTAGGTTATCAAAGTTGAGTCCCACATATATTTTTTTGATTTTTCGAATCGAGTCCCTTCAGTCTATTAGCATTATTTCATAATAAGACACCATGTGAAGGCTGACTGAGTAGTCTCTCAACATTTTTTTTTTTTTTAATTTTTAATTTATTAATATAATATAATTTAAATAGTTACCGGTAAAAATTTAAAAACTCAAATCTGCAAATTTGTATACTAGTGTACTAGTGTATTTTTATATCTGTTCCCGTAAAAATTATTCCTATTCCAATGTTATTTTACATGGTTTCGTTTATTTGCTTCGTAATTTTATGCATAAATATATTTGGATATCCTGAATGAAAAGATGCATTTAATTTTGCATGAAAACTTTCACAACTGTTAGTGGTCTGATTAGTATTTGCTGAAAAATCACTCCAAATTTTTGGAGGGAAACTGTGCGACATCATTGTCAACGTAATTATTTAAAATATAATCTGTAAAACTGTCAATATTTTCGTCTTCCCATGGTTTTATTGCCATCAAATCTTCCGTGAAATTCCGAGATGACCTCCAACGTGACACGTGATTATATTTTTATCTTAATTTGCAATTTACTTTACGTTACAAATTCTGGGACGTTACGTAATATACAATATTATGTGACATTTTTCTCGTAGATAACATATCGGCATACCGCTTACGACGCTACTTACAGGACCGCTGGTACTTATAAGTTATAATACTTGATACCTATGTACTTCAAGAATTATGGAATAAAATGCCGAAGTCATCAAACATGTTATTATGTATTTTATATAGGTGCCTGCCTTCCTACGTATGGAAAAAAATTACACATCATTACTTATATAGGTAGTAGGTACTTACACAGCGGTATATTATCAACACGAAAAAAATTACATAATTAAAACTGCTCGTTCTTCATCGATACATATATTATATTGAAAGGTCATTAAGGTTCACATGTTTCTAGTTAAAAGAAAAACGTCGATGTTGAACATTAATAATTGGTAGTGTAATTCTTTCTACAGGTCTTAAATAAGTTAAATAAGTGACCGTTTTATTCGAAGGAAATACATCGAACAGTATGGACCGTTGGACGGATAGAGTTGTTTTAGTGACCGGAGCTAGTTCGGGGATCGGAAAGGCTACAGTGGCCGAATTGTCTAAATATCCTTTAAAAATCGTCGCCGTAGCTCGGAGGATCATTTTGATACAGGTTGTTGACCATCCATCATAAGTCATTTTTGTTTATATAATATAATATTATTATGTTGTATTTCATATTATAATATTACGTTTACTGGTGGCACCCAAGACATTATTTTCAACTGTAGGTACATACGTATATAGTTTAGGAAGATTCTAGTACTCTAGTATAGTACCCTATGGTCCAAATTTAGTCCTAGCCAAGAAAACTTAAAAAACTGTCAAATTACTACTATTTTAATGGCTTTAATGCTTTATACGCAGATATTTTGTAGAATGTTATCGTCATTTGGGTATTCGTTTTTTTTTTTTTTTTTACAGACATATAAATAAGACATTATTGCGATCGTGTTTAAAACCGTTTATTCGTTTCCGGAATGTATTTAGGAACTTGTGGATCAGTTACAACCGTCTCCAGCTAAAATATATCCGGTTCAATGCGATTTGACCCGTGAGTCGGAAATATTGAAACTATTCGAGTGGATCGAAAACATCATCGGCGAAGGAGTGTCAGTATTGATCAATAACGCAGGAACATTAACTAGAAGCAACATATTGGGTAAGTATATAATATGGTAAATATATGTACTATAGGTATAGTATATGCAATCAAATCACCTTACATTTTCGGTAAAATAAAAATTTATAAAGAATTGCATATTTAATTGGTTTTAATTTTATACTTGTTATTCAAATTGTTAGTTTCTGCAAGCTTTTATGCATACTTTATAATTTACAATATATTACCTATTCGGTCCTAGATGGCGATACGAACGATTGGAAATATTTGTTTGATCTCAACGTTCTTGCGACAACAATATGTTGTAGGGAATCGTATAAATCAATGAAAAATAAAGGCATCGATGATGGACACGTTATTAATATAAACAGGTAGACGAACAATATTATTACGCGGAATGTGTCAAAATAAGAAACAGCATATACCAATGTTAACTCATTTTAGATTCTGAACGGAACGATGAATGTATTGATTTTACAATGATTAGTGATTTTTTTTTTTTTTTGTGACACGTTTCGGAGCAGTAAAAACTGTCATTCAAATATTATTGAAAGACATAGACGCCCAATAATTTTTTATAATCGTTTGAAGAGCAAATAATAAATATTGACATTATATTATAATTTAAATATAACATAATATATTATATATACCTATTTTAGACTAACAAAATATCATCTCCGTTCAGAATAGTTTTTCTTAATTAATTAATTAAATTAATATAAAATGTAACACTCAAACGGAACTATACTAGCTGTTTATTAATTATGACCCATGTTAACACTCGTAAGACTATGTTCACAATATTACATCATTAGTTTATTGTTTGATCGGTTTCATTTTTAGTACGGCTGGATATACAATGCTATCATTTCCTGGTCAGAAAGTGTACAATTCGACAAAAACAGCGCTCACGTACTTAACTGAAGGATTTCGACATGAACTCATTCACTCTGGGTCGAAAATAAAAGTAACTGTAAGTTTTCTATTCCGAGACCGAAATAGGCATTTAAAATTAATGTCATTATGTATTTATGTCATTATGTAATGTGCAATGCCTATAGAATATCGATGGACCTGAAATTTAAAAAAGTTTAGCTAATACCGTATATTCGTGTTTGTATTTGTATATGTATTGTAACAGTCTTTAGAACGTGATTTTATAGGATGAGAATGATAAAATCTCTTGCATACTGAAATAAATAGATGGTATACATTAGTTATCAATCGTCTATCGATGATAATATTACATAACTATAATGTATATTTTTGTTTTGTTTTGGTAGAGTATTAGTCCTGGGAGTGTAATTTCTGAAGGTACTGAAGGAAAGGCAGATTCTGTGGTGTCAATGAAACCCGAGAGAGTAGCTTCTATGGTAATCGTAGCATTAACTACACCGGCTGATGTTGTAGTAAGTGTACAAGTTATTTTGAAACATATAGTGTGAGTTTTAACTTATAATAGTCATAGCCTCATAGGTTGAAATACATTTATTCGTGGTTATAATCAATAGATTATAAATAGATAGTATATTATAAATTAATGAAAACCGTTGTTTATTAATAAATAGGTATAAAACGTATCTATACATATAAATATATAATAAATAAAAGCAATTGGATTAAAATTATTGATTTGTTTACAAAAAGAAAAAGAAAATATAAAATTAAAAAAAAATAACTTCACACTCGTGAATATCGAATGGAGTACCTAGCACAATGTTATGAACAATATATTATAGGTACTTATACATATACATTAAATATTAAATAATTTATTTATATATTATAATAACAATATTACGAATTAAACCTTCTTTTTATTCGAATTTTAAATTTACTGTCGTGATACAATATTAAAAATGATCTTACAACTAATAATTATCATATTATACAAATAACATATCGTAGATCCATATTTTTGTACGAACGACGAACAACCGCGGCATCTATTTATTTTATGTCAATTAGTGGTGGTTCGGCTGTTAAACATTTCTTCGTTATATAAAGTTTAATGGCCACCACGGCACGCCGCGTATAAAAACAAACATTATCAACATCATACAACGGCGATTTAAGGATTGAATAAATGTGAACCCCCGGCTGTGGGTCATTTCCTATTCAATAGGCCACATTGGTTGACTTTAACCGCTGTACGTTGTGTTCGTGCACTATTTAACATACGACTTGTGTGATGTCTATCTGTCCAACCATACATGGTCTATAGACGCGTTGCTAAATATCCACTGTATCGTATGTGTTTCAGATAGCCGAGCTGACCGTTCTGTCCGTGGGCGAAACCATTCATGTGTATCCTCCACCAATGATGTAATACATTCACCGTAATAATATAACATAGTGTATATTATCGACAACTTGGAAGATTCGACGCGTGTCAAGTACGCGAATAAGATAAAATTAGGTTTAGTAATAATAAATAATAATAATAATAATAATCATAATAATAATAATATTAATAATAATAATATTGTAACGCGCGACACGTCGTCGTCTCGGGTATTATGTGTTAATAAATAAAATACGTATAGAATTGAGTCGCAACACTTATAGTGTTATTATGTGTATTGTATCGAACGAAAAACGTGATGCTGATAATGGATGGTTTGATATTTTTTTATCGCCAACGCGAGTTCTATTTTTCTGTTATAACTATTAATGGTACACGAGCCAAGAGTTTAAATTTAAATTATTTTCCGCGCTTTTAAAAACATCGCCAAGAATCATCGAATTAAAAATTTACCAACACATATTATATGCCTTGATATCGATATCCCTTTCCTTTTCAAATCCTAAAACTGGTGCGTTAGTGTTGTTTCCCGAGAAATCGAGAGCTAATCATTTTATATTTGCTATGGGCCGTTGTGATCAAGTGTGCACCAAAAAATGACACTTGTTTGTAATTTATTCGAAGTATACATTTTCTCGATAATGAATGAAATTGTACAGTATGTTTTTCATCAACTTCGGTTTTGCAAACCGTCAGAATAAAATCTATCAATCTATATTGAACACGAAAATCGTAGTCACTGGCACTGCAAGATTGTGCACAAATTGTAGGTACATATTACGTAATATTGATAATAGTATGTACTATGTATAAGTGGTGGAAGAAAGGTAGCTACATAATATTCAAACGTCATGTAACCGTAATATCGAGAGTACCACTGAAAATATTGAAATATTTTACAAAAATGTGGTGTTTTCGAGTTTTCTTTGACTATAAATGACGCTGATGATAATTCTATCTGAAATTCCTCTTGGACTTATAATTTGATATCTCGCTGGGTGAATATTATAAAAGGGTAAAATATGGTGAGATGATAAAGTGCCAGGCGAAAACAGACCTATACAGGATCAGTTGCGATCAGTTTACATATTATAGTAACTTGAAACAATATTGTGCGATAGGTACCTAATAATGGAATGACATACTTAATAAATCGTTTCCGTTTCGCTATTATAGGTAGATGTATGTGATGCAATAGTACTATAAATTATAATGTATAATATATAGGGGCGTTTTACCAGAGGAAGTGGGTCGAACTGTAGATGTAAGACTATAGCGGTGATGGGATACTGTTGCGGAAAGACTTTAAAAGCGATCTAAGGGAGACTCTAAGGGGTATGTTTTATTGCGTGATTACAAAAGGGATCGAACGTGGTTCTGGCGATGTAGGGCTTAGAATGCACATTGGTGCAATTTCAGTTTTTGACTTGGAGTGGCTTTTCAAACAACAAATTATGTTTATTCGATAATTAATGAAGGATTTAAGACTGCGATTGAAATTTTGGAGGAGCTAAGCCACTCCGGGTCCCCTTCCCCCCTAAATTGCGTTTATAAGAATGCAGTTGTATGAGAGATGACGAGGAGGGGATGGGGTTGTTGAGTTTCCGGAGCCGCGGTCGTATCAGGTGTTGATGTCGATGATGGTCGGCTCGATGGGCGTCATAGCTTGCGAGGGTGACAGGTGAACGGTTATGATCTTCGACGACGGTGAGGGCCGGCGGAACGGTGACGGTCGTTTAAACGGTTGCGGTGACGACGGTGGTGGCAGCGGTTGCGTGACCGTGGCCGCGGAGGAAGAGGGCTGCGGCGTCGGGGCTGTGGACGTGGTGGACGGCGGCGGTCGAGACGATCTGGCCGACGACGGACGCCGCGAACGTTTCGATCCCGCGGGCGGCGGCGGTGGTCGTGTCGTGTTGGCCGTCGGTAACAGCTCGACGTCGGTGTTGCGTGCGGTGTCCGTGTCGTTGTCGTCGTCCGCGGAGTTGTCCACGGAGTCGTCGTGGTCGTCGTCACCGGCCGGAAACGACCTCAGTTGATCGAAGTCGTCGTCGTCGTCGTTGTTGTCCTCGGCCAACGACGGTCTGTGGAACCGGTTCGAGTGGCTCGTCTGGTAGCTCAGGACGTTGGCGGACAGCGGCGGCGGTCGCCGTATGGGCGCGGAATGGCCGTTGTTGGACAGCGGTCCGCACGGCGGCGGTTCCGCGGCGGTGCGCAACGGTGGCTTGGGAAAACCGAACGACGGTGACAAAGTGGACGGCAGACCGAACTGCGATGGCGGTGATCCTATGCCGAACGGTGACGACGACGTGGACGACAAACCGAACGGCGGCGGTGGCGACGGCAAGTTGTCAAACGACGTCTGAGACGAGCCGAACCCGCCGCCGCCCCAATTTCGGTATTTCTCGTTGTCTGCAGCGTACTCGTCGTCCGTAGAACCTGCGGACATAATGTAACCACGTTTTTAAACACAATTATTTAATTTAGAACACGTGTGTAAATTTCCTTCTTTTTTTTCTATCGAACGCGCGTTCTTTTCGGTCTCGAAAATGCGATCATAATTAATTTTATATAGATAGTAACTTTGTTCGTTTGAAAAAAAAGTGTACACTAATTATTGTAGTATTTATGTTAAGTGTAAGTGGTGTGATCAAGTGTGATTTTTCAAAACGAACGTTTTTGGTGTAGATTAGCTAACTGATAATAGTATTTCTGTTGATAGTTATTATAAAATATAAATTTATTTATTTATTTTAAAAAATATTTGTATAATTTAAATACCTATTAAATTTATAAAAAAAAAACATGAAAATCACGATTGTAGATGAAATGCATTCAAAAGTTTAATGTTTAATCAACTATTAAATGATGAGAAGTATGATAGGTAACGGCCAACACCGAAAATTAGGTATCACACCTACTATACAGTTGGTGTGAAAAAAGTGTACACTAATAAAACACTTTTTTAAAAGGAACAGCGTATACGAATACACTATTTCAAAACGAACGCTTTGGTGTACATTTGTTGTGAAAAAGTGTACACTTTTTGTCAAAACGAACAAAGCTAGTATATGTTCGTATATAGGTATAACCTGCGCGACGTGCCACCCCGTCATTTCTCGCGATCATCCCTCTCGCTCTCGTGTTGGTCAAATGGTTACTGAACCGAATCCAATTATACGCGTGAACCCTGTGCGACATTAATTATTATATAATTTATTGCATTTCGGGGACACGTGCATCGAAGAAATAATTGTAACTTGTCGAGTTCGAAAAGAGGTAAACAGTAAACACGTTGGGCTTGAACGTCAGGTAGTTAGGGGTTGGGTTGTGATTTTTAAAAGCTGAACTCAACGTGGTAAAATTATAAAAAATCTTATAAAAAAGAAAACCAATACCCGCGTCCAATGACACCAATATGAAATGTAATCCGTTTTAGTGTCTTACGAATGTATTCAACAATGACTAACACATTTGCTGGATCAGTGATTTCAGAAATTACCTACATTATAACAAAACTGTTCATTCTGTCAAGTTTATCGACCAATACACGTTAGAACAAATAATGTTATTTTCGTTTTGAATGTTATTATTTTACAAGTATTGTTGTTGAGCGTTGAATTCGAAACGTGATGTTACTGTAAATCCACGGGTATCATTAAAGAAACTAGACATTCAAATAGACTGGAATAACATTTTTACCCCCAAGAAAATCAAATTTGATTTTAAGAACAATTTAGGAGTGACCTTTGTGTTTTGAGGAACACACCAATATCATAAAATTCTACCAAGATCATATGATCATTGTTGGACGGTTATTCCACTTTGATCTCTATGGTGGTAACTGGTAAAACCTATCTATAGGCTTAAACGATGAAAAATTATCAGCCATTTGATACGAATGCACTCCAATTTCCCAACCTAACCCGACATAGCAAGTTAGTGTAGAAAGCTTTCAACTATTAGTTCAACTGTATTAATGAAAGTCAATAATCATATCGGTAATATATTATTGCCCTTTACACTCGTATAATCATACATGTAGGCTATAGAAGTGGCGTCGCTATATAGAAGTAGTTTAAAAATACTCGGGCAAACTATATTAAATATTAAAACACCACCACTATAGAGAATATAATATTAATGGTAAATTATAGAAATGACAACACGACTTTTAGGTTTTATGTAATTTTTATCTCACACCTAAGACTAGGTCATAGGACCGGCTACGGCTGTAGTGTTTTCTGTATTCGTACATTCGTAATACCGGTATTCATTTTGTATAGAACTATTAAAGGTTAGGTTAGTTATAAATTAAATAAGTAAAAATAATACCATTTTTTTATTATTTTATATGTATCCTATCATTTCTATCTCGTAGTAATTCATAATATAGTTTATACGAATTATGATGTAATAGAAATAAAATAAAGTATGTTAAAAATAATACGATTTTTGATCGAACGGTTTTCACTGTGAAAAATTTAACGTTGCATAATTGTATTTTAATCAGTTAAAAAAAATAATAATCATCGTCTAAATCATCTTTAAAGAAATAAATAAAATAAATGATTTGTAGATCGTAACGGTTTGTAGACACTAATAAGAAATTATATAACCTCAGATTACATCGAATTATAAAATAATGCTTATAACTATTTTCGGTTATGCATGTCATGTAACCTAAATGTTTTTTTTATTTTCATCGCTTATTTCGATGAACTGCTTGTCGGTATAGTTATTTCGATGTTACGTACCAGTTAAAAGAAATATAAAAAAAAGTCATTTGATTACTATAATCTGAATAAATATATTGCATATTTATATTTTTATATACCTCTACCTTTTACGTACTTACAAACCAATTATATTCGTTGGTATCGTTGACAGAGACTTTATTTCTTAGTTTTTTTTTTCACAAATGTTCAATAAAATCGACATTTAAACATGTATACGAATTGGCTTGTGTACAATATGCTATTGCATGTGAATGTTCGTTGACTAATGCAGACTAAAATTATAATTTAAATTTAAAAGCATATATAATGTAATAAATTACAAGCAGAGTATCTATAACTAAAGCGCAGTTAAGTTATCCCATCGTCTGCGAAAAAAAATTTGGAAAATTGCGTATCAAAAAGCTTTATTTGCTTTAAACATAACGCAAAAGTAAGTACAATTGTCTTTTTAAATTCAAAAACATTACTGTTTTGAGTTTTTGTAAATAGATAAATCCGATTTTTAATGATTTAATAATATGGTATTTTTAACTTTTAGAGTATGCGTGTTACTTTTAGCAATCTCTAATCATCACTAATAATGACCCTAAGTAAAAAAAATCGTTTTATTTTTCAATACAAATCTCTCAAAATACCGAGTTGGCCAAATTAGGGCAATATAGTAGAGGTACTAATGAAATACACATGTTACGTGCAACTATTCAAAAATATGCTGTAATAAGTAATAACGTGTTTTGTCAAAATTATGAAAAAAAAGAAATGCACCCCTTGAAGCTATGACTATAACGACATTTCAAGATTTTTTAATCAGAATCACTGTAAAGGCGATACACATAGAAATACACATTTGCATAGTGTACGTGAACCCGGGACTAATTCTGATATTATATTATTGCAATATATTATTATTTAGATAAAGCGCATTACCCGCGGTGTCGACTCCCTTATTCAAGAACGAACTGGCCGCGGACGGGAACTTGAACGCGGACGTGGAAACGCCGCCGCCACCGGTGTCGTCGTCGTAGTCGCCGTCGTCGTTGTGCAAATTGTCGTTGTACTTGTCCAATCCGAAGTTGAGCGATAGCGGCATCAGCGGCGGCACGTACGGGTGATCATCTCCGTCCGACTCGTACTCGGCCAGCGACGACGAAGGCGGCGGCGGCGGCGGCGGCGGCGGTACTCCGGCCGCGTACGGGTGATCGTCTCCGTCCGACTCGTACTCGGCCGACGGCGGCTGTCCGTCCTGATGGCCGCCGTGGAAACCGTGGTCGCGGACCGACGACTCCTCGCCGTCCGGCTGCACGTACCGCACGGACGCCCTGAAACCGTTCTTCGGGTCCGCCGTGTACAACACCCGCCTGAGCACGCCGTCCGGTTCCATCACCGAGTACTCGCCCGTCACCGTGGAACCGTCCCGGGTTTCCGAGTGTCCGTGGCTGTCGCCGGTGTTCGGGTTCTCCACGCCGTACGCGAACGAGTATTGCGGCTTCGCCTGCGTGTACATACAACGGGCGAGCATAGTCGGTCCCAAATGAGGGGAAAACAAAAAAAAAAAAAAAGTTTAATTTAATTCAAGTTAAGTACGAAAAATCGGAAAAAAAGGAAACGGCAACGCGGTTAACGCGTTGATCGATATTTTTATTGGTATTTTAAAAATTATATTATCATACATGTATACAACGCGTTATCATCCCTTGACCTTTGTAGTACATTACCTGCTGTCACAATGATGTATTATTTATAGGTATTTTTGTTATCATTTGTCTTGTAAAAAAATAATTATTTTAAACACTACAAGTTAGATGATCAAGCAAAGAAAACTTTAAAATAAAAAATCTATAGATGATTTTCAGAAACCCAAACATTAACACCTATATGAATCTATCAAATATAATAGGTAGTAAGTAAGTAAATAAGTAAGTAAGTTTATTGCAACATCAACACATACGTCACATAAGTTACAAAAGTTGCAAATTCATCCTATAAACAAAACACTTGTATGCAGATGAGCTGAGTTCGATTAAATAAATAATATTTAATACTTAATTTACATATTAAAGAAAGCTATAACAAAATAACTATTAATGCACCTAATACAAATAAAACTGTAAAACATAATTCTTGTATACATATTATTTAAGATGATGCGGTTAATAGTTCAGTACACACATACATATGAATATATGATACTTGATTCTTGTAATTTCTTGCATAATTCAGTTGCTGATTTAGGACCACTCAGGTACAACATAGGTATAACCGAGAGGTAACTATTCCTAAATACGCCACTGTCCGTTAATAGAAAATAACTTATGTGAAAGAAAAAACGTTTTCTTATAGCTTTTTTCCCGCTTAGTTATTATTTGCTTGCTTTCGTCGTTGGACTTCGCAGAGAAAAAAAAATCACCTATAAAAGATACCCAGTGTCAGTCCTACATCGTCACTGTGCTCCTCGAACAGGATAGTGATGGCGGCCGAATAAGAAATGCGAGACGCATTTCGAACTTTATGCGGAACATTAGAACTGATATACTTGGAAGTATAACAGCGACTCATTTGAAAAATAATTCTGAGCAAAAGCTAAACTCCGAACATAAAATATTATTAACTATACATATTGAATAATACTAATAATAATATTCTATTCTGTGATAATACTTTGACTAGTAAACGATCATGATTTACACGTTTTACGTCGCATATATGTTATGTAGATTTTACGGTTATTTATATTGAAGTGCTGAAAAGTAAAGTATTTATATACTTTATCGAGGAAAAATTCTTATATACGTACCAAATATTATAGTGTTACTTATCACATTTACTTGAAATTATGTGATGGTATTAAATATAATATTAAGTTAATCATCAAAATTATAAGTTTCAATTTATAGGTCAACAAATGAGCAAGTATTGGTCTTAGTCTTTGGTTGTACATTTTTTTTTTCATTAAGTTTTATTTTCAAAAATCCATTTAATTATTCTACATTTTCATAAAATACTCAATTAAGAAAAAAAATAATCATCATTAGTTGAAAGTTGAAACAATAATAATAATTATTATTATTATTATGCCGTAATTCAAACATCAGTCATAAAATTTTCTGGTTTTCAGTTCTACGTATTAATAAATTAAATCTACATTAAATAATGAATATTGAAACCATTAGCTGTAAAATATTCTATTTCATAAACGTAAAAACTATAATATTTTTAAAATTTATTTTATAAGTTCTTTTTTTATTTGAACAAGAAAATGTTGGAAAATGATTTACTTAAAGTCTTTTCTATGTCCAATTTTTAACCTATTTATAAACTGTCTACAATTTTTTGTGACTTTTTACTATTCCAAAAATGTTTGCTTCACTCAGAAACTAAATTAATTTCCAATTAAATGCTTCAAATTAATAATTTTAATAGCCTAACTCGTAAGTATGATGCATCAACGTAATTACGAAAAAACGAAACGATCATCTAATCATCTAATTTAAAAACCAATTCCGAGTCATAATTTTGAAAGAAAATAGCTAATATTAAAAGTAATAATAACTATTATTAATATTTATTCCGACCCGACTGTTAAATTTGTCTATAATTCAAATTTTTATAAATATTCGACTGTTGAAAAATCGATTTTTAGAATAATACATCACTATTGTTTGTAATATAATAGGTTTTATGTATTTGTTATTATAGATATTTTAACCACTGTTTTTAGGTTTTCGTCGTTTTTATTATTGACAAAACAATAAATTTAAACAAGAACTATATATAGTTGGTCCATCAAAGTCTAGACCTACCACCTACATCAGAAATTAATAAAATGGTGAATTACATATTGTGTGCTACGTTACCACATAATCGGCACCGTAAGGACTGCTTTCGCTGTTTTCACTTTCGTATTCCGAAGACGGTTTCCACGGCTTGACTTCTTGGACTTCGCCAGACACGGGACCCGTGAACGTACTCCAAGCATAAGAAGCGGGTAGGACATTGACTGCGTACGATCGTAACGTGAACCAACACAGGACGACGATCTAAAAGCAAAAAGAAGAAATAGAAAAAGAGAAAGAGAAAAAAAGTAGAAACATTTTAAGCCAAACAAAGGCTATGAAGTTTATAAAGAGATTTTTGTTCGATTTGGAAACAAGAACGGTTTGTTTGAGACTCACGTGCAAGACGACGATCATTTCTTATTGCTGATCATTTATTGTTCATCAATCCATTTGCGGCGATGATGTTGTTCTTACATTAACAATCGTTATCGTAATAATAATAACAATGGTGATATACGTGCTGCAGGTGATAGTTCAATGCATTTCGTCATCTCCCACTTTTCATATTGTCGTACCGACGGAGACCAATCCTACACCGGCATCACAGACCAACGGTCTCGTCTTTATCATATAATCATTATTTTTTTTTCTAAACAAATATTAATCGATTGATATAATCATATTTTTATTTTAATGCCATTGTGACGGAAATCGGGCACGAATAACGTGTTATATTTTGTTAACGGATCACTACGACAAATTATTATACAACTCCGTTGTGATTCATGGATTACATTCAAAAAGTAAAATATGATTCATATTCGGTAGCACTTTCTCGATAAACTATATCGATATACACCTACAATCAAACTGTTAAAATTGGGACTTAAACTTTTAAAATTATTATACCTTGAAAGTCTACTATAATATATGCCTGGGATCATGTGTACATTGTTATGTATTTGAATTTCGATATCATTATAGTACAAAGTAATTTTTTAAAATGTTAGTTCTAATTCATTTTTATCATCATGATCTATATGGTATATAATTTTTAAAATGGCAACTTCGAATATAGGGTTTTAGTAGTTTTTGAATTGGGCCTCTAATTATTGTATGTTTTGTATGTATAAATGTATTCTTACTAAAAGTTATTGGAACACATTCACATACACACACATTATACAAAAGTTATGTAAGATACACGTACAAATTATCCATTTTAGATTCTGAACGAAGTGATGGCATCTATTGATTTTACAATGATGTGTGGTTTTTTTTTTTTAGATTTTGAACGGAGTGATGGAATCTATTGATTTTACAATGATGTGTGTTTTTTTTTTTTTTGTCTGACACCACCTTTTTTTGCAATAAAAATGCTTTGATTTGCTTAAACAGCAACTTTTCTGAAAGGAGAGTGAATGTAGATGGTACTTGGACAAGTTAAAAATGAACTTTTTTAATACTTTTTGAAAAAATCGAAAAAGACGATAAAAAAATTACGAAAAAACGCGAAATTTTACGCAAATTCACGTTTTTACAAAAAACATTTTTTAAAATGCTCTAACTCAAAAACGAAAAACCGTAACTACTTGAAATTTTCACCAAATCTTTATATTGGTTTTCTCTATACATGGTTAAGTTTTCAAAGTATTTTGACATATTTTGACTTATTTATAGACAATTTAAATTTTCGATTTTTGTAAAATTTTTTTTTTTAAACAGCTATAAAATTTAATTGGCTGGCCGAAAACTCTCGAAAATTTAATACAAGGTTTATAATAAGCTTAACTTATCCTCACTAAAAAAATCGGAGATCGTTTCACTCAAATTTTTTTTATAAGCCCATAAATCTCAAATTTGTATAAAATCACTATATTTGCAAGTTATTTTGTAGATAAAAATTCATAAAATTTTTTCTGTTTATAAATAAGGTTCAAAATTTTAACACTAGGATATCCATAAGCTACTCTTCAAAAATCTTTAAAAAAATTTCTGTCGGACTTAGAGGAAAAAATTTTATGACTGTTTGAAATTTAAATTTTTACGAAATTGCATAAAATAGCGATTTATCCTCAAACGATTTTAAATATTTGTTATAATTCAAAAAGTATAAGTCGTAGAAACTTGAAATTTTTACAAGCTGTTAAGATTGGCATTTCCTCTACATCATATTTTTTTTCAAAATATCATAATGATTTTAAAGCTACTTATAGGCATTTGAAATATTCGAATTTTTTACATTTTTTTTTTTTATAATCGATGATAAAAAAAAAATTGACTAATATAAAATACTTGAAAATTTAATAGAAGATTCCACAAAAGTAGTTCTTATTGTCGTTCAAAAATTATTAAAATCCAAAGGCACAATTTTTTTTTATAAGCGTTTGAACAGCGAATATTGACATAAAATTACATGTAAAATATAATATAATATATAAAATTCTAGACTGACAAATCATATCGGTTTTTGAAATTTGGTCTTACTCAAAAACGAAAAACCATAACAACTTGAAATTTTCACCAAATCTTTATATTGATATTCTCTATACATGGTAACGTTTTCGAAGTATTTTGATTTATTTTGAATTATTTATAAACAATTTAAATTTTCGATTTTTGTAAGTTTTTTTTTTTTGAAATATCTATAAAATTTATTTGGCTATCCAAAAACTCTTGAAAATTTAATACAAGATTTATTATAAGTTATACTAATTGTTACTAAAAAATATTGGAGATCGTTTCACTCAAATTCTTTTTATAAGCCCATAAAGATCAAATTTGTATAAAATATGTTAAAATTGCAATAATTTGCAAGTTATTTTGTAATTGAAAATTCATAAAATTTTTTCTGTCAATAACTAAGGCTCAAAATTTTAACACTAGGTTATCCATAAGCTACTCTTCATAAATCTATAAAGAAAGTTCTACCGGACTTAAAGGAAAAAATTTTATGACTGTTTGAAATTTAAATTTTTACGAAATTGCATACTATTGCATTATATTTCAATTTAAATATAAAATACTACATTATTATATACCTATTTTAGACAA